>JAMKCH010008016.1:0-134097 GCA_023653785.1 Ophioderma brevispina
ATGTACATGTACTGATTATTTCACGCATGCTCTCAGGTTTATGTACTTGTTTTTGGTTTTGTATTTATGTCTTACCATAGCGCTTAGAGACTTCAGTGTTGTTTAGTAAAGCGCTATATAAGCACTGTTGTATTTTATTATTATCTATAAACCCATGAATTTCCAAAAAGTTTCTAGAGAGACTATAGAAATCTCTGATTTCAGAGACAGGACCATTTTGGTTTGATGAAAATGACGACAGTTTTGTAATAGCCCCGACCAATGTGGTACTTTTCTTGCACGGGCAAGCACGTGCACCAAAGCTTCCACCAACATCATCGAATTTAGAGCGGTCGTTACGGTATTATAAAGAAAAATATACTTCTCAATAAACGAACAAAAAAGAACACATTTAGAAAAATAAAACATTATCGTTTTTAATCAATATAGGTTTGGAATTTTCTAAAATGATTTTGTGAAACACTCCGGACTTTTACCTTTTACATTGATTTTTTTTTTTTTTTACCGAATGTTTGAAATGTTCATTCAATACATGGGAAGTGGAGTGTTGCTGTCATGTATATACTCAATCAGGAAATGCACTTAGGTTAACCAATTGGTCTTGAATATTCCATATTGACTCAAACGTATAGAATAGGTGGTTTGAAAAAATACGTTTTTTTTTGGAATATTCCCGACAACAGAGAAAATTAGATTCGAGCTTATGTTTTTTTTGTCGATGTATCCAGAGTAATTTTCAGGAAGAATTCCATATGTACCCCCCCTCGTATATCTGTAATGTTTGGGGATACAAATGTATTGTAATTTTGGGCCTTTTGTTTGATCAAAACGGAATATAAAATAAACAGCTAAAATAAGACATTTTATGTTGCATGTACAATATATGGAGGGGGTACATGGGGTTACATATGAAGTCTTGCCTAATTTATGACCTTTGCTTCACAAGAGGTAAATTGCAAATCTATTCAATGAATTCAATGATGATCATGTCAATGAATATATTAGATTTTAATTTAAATATTGTTCGCTATGCACACATTCAAAGGGTCAAGATCACCTTTTCCAGATAGCGAAAGCAAGACTTTTTCAAAACTTTATTCTCTAAATTTAACTATTTTAACTTGTCCATTGCCATAAGCTGCAGACAATTCTTCAAGTCCAATGTAGAAATCAACGTTGAAGGAAAGAAAGGACTTAATCAAAAACTAAGACAGCAGACATAATTGTAATACTTTCTTTTCCAAGCTCAAGAAACTAAAGTTTATAATAAAGAAATAAGAAGTTTTTTGAACTTGACTTTGTGGAGAAGGCAATAGCAATATTTAGAAGCTTTTAGAACAGTGTTATTTGTGCAAATTTGTTAAGAAAAAAAAGTCTTATCAAGAAATACTTGTGTAAATTCGTTTTAAAACATGTCATTGATCAATGAAAGTTTCATCTGATCAAGTTGCTTTGTGCAATATTTTTATGCAATAGAACTCTCATCCAAAAATCTGTTTCCAATCTGTTTAAACATCTATTGATCATGAGTGTTTTGTCTCTGATCCATAGCATTTCTCAGATTTTTTTTTGTGCAAACAATACTTGAAAACAATAATAGCTGGTATTTCCGACAGGGAGCCTAACTTTCGACCGCGGTGTGAAAACAAATATAGTCCGGTGGGCCATAGTCCGGGGCTTCCATCGACGATAACGGAATAAGGTGAAACTATGTTTGCGTAAAGAGCAACTGAAATCGATTGCCTTATTGTTACCATTGTTTCCCCGGACTAAGTACGCCGGACAATGTTACTTCTACACCCTGGTTTCAACCAGGGTTAATTCTACTGAGTGGACTTTTTCCCTTTCAACATACTCCTAAGAATTGCTTAACGGGTGCGAAAATTCCTCCTGGGATGGACCGAGGTCATCTAGTCTTTTACACAAACTGTGCTTACTGTGTGACCTCCATTGGAATGGGAGAAAAATGGAAGGGTAAAAAACGTTCATATCTAATATCTGGCTAAAACAAAAAAACTGCTCCTTTTAAGCGATTCTTATTTTTTTCATAAATGTATGTACAAATGAGTTATAACGATGTATGTCACAAATTAAACGGTTCAAGAACATATCGAGATCAGGGACATTCAAGTTTTCTTGATACACCCTGTAGAAGGGCATACCTTGAATACTTTTTTTTCTATTATCTAATTGTCCGCGTAAGATATTACAATTTTTTTGAATTTTTTTTATACAAAACGTGGTGGCCATATTCGTCCCCCCCCCCAGCATTAAATAGCTTGAAAGCTTGTACTCGTAACATCTCGAACAAAGGCTATCAATCTAACGGCGATTGTTTAAGATTGTTGATCATATCTATAAGCATTATAAAGCGGGTACATTTCAAATTTGGTTCTATCAATTTGCATAAGAAAATGTTTTTGGAAAGTGATTATTGCAGGTGTTCCGCGCCATCTATATCAGGTTCGTCAAGATTTAAGATAATCGGCCGGTGAAATTTACCTTTCTCTACGTCATGATGATTATGTCATGTTACTTCACGTTTTAATCTTTGTGTTGTTAATTAATGTTATTTTTTCGCTAAGTGAAACCTACACTCTGTGATCGTGAAAAAAACAATTAAGATTTTTGTACTTTTTTTACATTTGATTACAAATAAACCATATTTATCCCACTTTTTGGGGGGGACATAGTGTCCCATGCTCGTCTGCCAAAAGGGAAGGGTTTACTACTACCGCAAGGTGACTTTTCCCTCCGGATGCCGAAAACGTTAAAAAAAAACTGTCGTACATTGTCCACATAATGTTTTTTCACATCCTTTCCGGAGTTAGCGGGTATATGCCGTCCAAGTGTGATTGTGTGTGAGAGTGTGCGAGAGGAAAATTCTTGCCAAGTAAGAATAAATGCATTTGTTTAAATTATTGTGCACAGTAATGGATCTAAAGTTTATAAAAATAGTCATTTACATCTTTTGGGGCCAAAACGAACGGCCAATATTCCTACCTTTTGATGCAAATTTCATTTTTACATTTTTACACCGATGTGTGTCTTTGAAATGAAGCATTTTGCCACTTGCGAACTTGTGACGTCATGTTGACGCCATACTACGCATTTAAATTTTAAACCAATATAAAAACGGAGGTCCAAACCTATCCCTGGTACCAACAAATCGAAGCATATTTTGCTTTATAATAATGAATTCCCAGGGTAGTTACCACCCACCCATTGGTAAAAACGGTTAAACAAAATGGCTTGGTTAGCGTATTTGTCAAAGTTTTATTTTCTTTAGGGTTAATTGTGCAAACTAAATGTGTTTTCCCAAAAAAAAATCGCTTTTCCAGAGGAACAAATTATAACAAAGTTTGATTTAATAATTACGCGTTTAACCTTCCGCAACCCCACATCATTTTTTGTTTGCTGCGTGACATTATACGTAAAATACCAACGCGAGACGCATGCAGCGTCTGTAGTGAAGACGGAAAATGTTCCCTCTAAAAATGTATTTTTTGACGATTTTCAGGAAAACGAACATACGGTGACAACCATTTTTTTATTTGTATGTACAAATATGCAACGTAGACCTACACAGATGTGAAATCAGAAAGACATCGGCCCCCTTGTTATCTTTTTTGGGCACTTTTTAAAGTATCGTGCATCACATTTCCAGAGTTGCGGATAACTAATTTAAAATTTTGAGCAAAAATGTACTGTTTGAAAGTTTTTTTTTTCTAAAACGGAATACGATTAAAACATATTTTTTATTTCAGATTTGTCATCAGCACAAATAAATGCACTATATATCAAATTAAAGAAATTCTTCGGCCTATTTAATCATGATGCCAACACCTTAAGAGTGGTGACATGATGTTAAGGATAGGAAGTATTTATGTAATGAGAATTTTAAGGAAAACGAAAAAATGGCTGTAAAAGTTATTGAGACCCCTTTATGCCTCCAAAACTGTTAAAATCATAAAATCCATTACATGTACAATATTTTGAACGAATTGTGGACAGTTCTAGCAAATATTTAGTATGTGTTGCATTGCAGTAGTAGTGGTTCATGTGTCGTATATGGTGGGACACCAATATAGTTGGTTTGGCGTTACATTTTATCCTCCTCTTCATGTTTAACCAAGCTGCTTGCAAGAAGCATTGAGTGTTCATGTTTTAAGTTAGGGCTCATTTTCAAAACTTATTATTTCTACTTTTTAAAATTTGTATTGCATTGAGCATTAAATTTGTTAATTAGCAAAATATTAACAAATATTGAAGAAGGTAAATCTGGTGGATGGAGTGGGGGGTGGTGTGTGGAGGGGTGGCGGGGCAGGGCGGTTATGTACAATCTCAATGGGAAAAGGAAATTACTGTTCTGACACATATTGTAATGTGTGTTAATCTAATACAGAATGTGCTTTAACAGAATACAGCATTTCCGGTGCATGAGTGGAATTTTGAAAGCAAAATAAAATTTAATTGTAATTTACCTTGCAATATTAATACCCAGAATTATGATTAGATACTCCCCCCTTTTGATAAATGTCACGACTGCTCATGTTCCATGTATACGGAAATTTAAACAAATCAGGATGGATGATTTAGTGCCCATAAATTGTAACAAATGCCAACTTAATATAGCCTGTAATCTACAAGGTGACACAACAATGGTAATTATAATTGGGTTAATGGTTTAAATTTCATTTATTTACACGCATTCATAAGTAACTGAAAACTTTTCAAAAACGCCGTTCGTTTTCTCAGAACTAGCATTTATGCTGAGTCGACAGTATGCAGAACCCCCGACGATATGGAAAACTAGTCAAACATTTGTATTTTATTCAACAAAAACTAACCCCTCCAACTAGATTTAATTTTAAGACTGTGATCATTACCTAGAAGAATGTGAACCACGTCGTTCAAATTGTTTATATCAAATTTGCATAAGAAAATTGTTTTGAAAGTTAACATTGCAGCTGGGGTTCCGCGATTCGCGTGGGCGGGGGACACCCCCTCCCGTAGCCACCCAGGCGCAGCTTAACACACATGAAACTCTCCGCGAACACTTTGGCCTACCATGTAATTATTTCAAATTGAAACCGACAACCAACTATGTTTTTTCTTTTAATACCGTTTTTGTATAGGCATTATAAGAGAAACACTTAATATTTTGCATGATAAATTTGTTGTCGGAAAGCGATATGCAGGGGGTTCCGCGCTTTGCGCCGCAGTTTGGAAACCGACATGCGCGTAACGCTACGCGGCCGCCAATTTCCATTTTCCTGTTCAAAGGTACACATTTGTACATAAAATACACAAAACAATTTAAAAATATCAGGTTGCTGCGCTCGCCGGGTTATACCCATTTTTTTACCGCCGGTTAGAAAATCTGAAGAGGGGGGGGTGGGGGTAGGGGTAGGGGTTATGAGTGGGGGTCGAGACAAATTGAGATAGCGATTTTGAGTGCGATTGACAGCCCATGGTAGGGGTCTCCATATTTATTTGGGACCGGGGTTTAAAATCACCCTTTTGTGAAATAGCATCTCTAGCCTACTTTGATAGATGCCCACACATCTCTCGACCTACGTACGTAAGAACGTTTGAGGGGAAAGGACTACTCTGAAAAATTAATAACAAAGTAAAGAGGGCTTAAAACACCACAATAATAGTGATTAGTCGAGAAAATACATAAAACATATTGCCCACTTTCTTGAACCAGACTACCGAACACAGGAAGCATGGGGATGGGGACAGGTTTTCAATGAATGCGTCGGAACTGTTGCTATTTACAACAGACAAGACTGTTGTGGTGAGTGTTAATGAGGATTTATAGTTCTGTTGGCAGCCTCTAGTCTTGGTTCAACTTCTAATATAAGCGAGAAAATTGTTCATTCATGAAGGATTCCCTTTGAAGTACCTGTTTAGTATTAATTATAGTAGATTTCAAATTACGTTGGAACTCTCCAAGACATACATAAATCCAAAGGTCGTGGACGGTTCTGCAATCCCCGGCCATGTGGAGATTAGGCCTTGTGTGGCCATCACAAAACATATTGTGTCCATGGTACAAAGTTACTTTTCAGAATCGGCTTACTGGAAACTGATGCATTCATTTCTACAATGGTCTGTTAATGATAGAAGGACTTGCTAAATCCGCTTTGTGCTAATCTCTTATACAAGTTTGGCCCACTTTTTATGGCAAAATAAAAACTTAGTTGTGTTACGTGTGCATTGATATAAGAATGCATTATTTCTCCAGTACTGTGATAAAGAATGATATTTGTAGTGTCAAAGGTAAGTTATGTTCAAATAACAACATTTAATGAAATCTTTGCTGGTGTTTTCATCCTGGTACTTCAAATCAAACATCCAAACTATCTTAGATGTGAAACGATGCATTTTATGTCAACATTTATTTACTAGTTACATTACTATACATTGTAGGAGTACCATAAACTTTTCTACATGTGGCCATTAAAATATTTCCTCTTACCTCTCACGGTGAATGGACAGACCTAAAACGTTTAATGAGATCTAACTTATTTTGAAATCTACTATAACCGTAGGTAACACATCGCAGGCCGTAAAAGTGTGTGTGTGTATGGGGGGGGGGGGTGTTGCTAATCATCCATCTTTAACTGCACACGCAGTATCTCAACTAATAGTCACCCCATGTGGGAGTAATTGCTTGGGTACTCCCATGCAAATGAGCTTTTAGCTCTGTGTTATTATTTTAGTAATTTTATCCATTATTTAACATTTGTTATATGTTTTTACACAAAATGTTATATACCCCTAACAACCCTTAACTGCATTTAACTGCACTTTTCAAAATCATTTCCCCCTAAAAACAAGGGAAAAAAACGCTACGTCTTTTTTTGCGGTGTATCGTCAGGTTGATAGTCATTTTTCCAAAAATGACTTGAGGGATACAGCGGTTAATGGTGCTGGTCAATTTAAATATAAAAGTTTGACAATTGATGAGAAAGTGGTACAACAACAATGGAAAATTGGCGCCCTCTATGGCCAAAGTTTACGGCCTACTTGGGAGTACGGTGAAGGTACTCCCGAGTAGCTCACCCATTTACGCTCCCATAGCATCTGTAATGCTGGCCACAGCGCCACCTATTGCGTTTCCGCATCGCTAATTACAGGGTATGCTTGAGACATGCACTACGTCTTTTGGACTCACTAGCAGCCAAGCGCTTGGTAAAGGCTCTGCGATTAGCCTGAACAAGGAATGAAAAAAAAAAAAACGGTTTTCGCGTTACCGTGGATATCGCGAAATCAACGAAATCCGGTGTCGATCTGATGTTAGAAATGGTTTCCTAACAAAAAAGACCAAGTAAGATCACAGTTTTTGTAAAGACTGGTCGTGTGGAATGACTTGCTTGTTATGGATTTATTTTCATGTTTTTTCGTCTTTTCCAAAAAGAAACCTATATTATAAACTGGTCAGCTAACTAGACAATTTGTAGTTAGAATAATTTGGTGTGTAAATCGTTACGATAGCGCCAAGTTATTTTGCGCAATTCCGTGTACCGCGTTTGTACAAAAAAATCAAATCAACGCTATCTGACAGAGTTCCACCTCGCCTACGGCGGTCCGGAACGTAAGTAGTCTGTGTCACAGACCTGCAAAGTATTATCTAATTAGTAACCTTTTTTTTTTGCGCGAGAGATTAACGTTATCGTCCGTCATAGCGACTGCATGCAAATGAAACTAATATAAATCTCAAATATCTCCGGAATACGAAGGGGGGTTCTATTGGAGGTTTTAACATCAGAGGGTCCGTTATATGTATCGTAATTGGAGGTCTGAAACCTATAGAACCTAGCGAGGGGGGGAAAAGAAAATTGAACGTTTGTGTCTGGTACTTCGGTGCTAGCAACCACGGAAAAGTAAACACGTAATCACTACTGGCCGCATCCCTTTTCCAACAACGCTTCGGATTATTTCAGTCTCTTGAGAATTTTCAAAAAACGCAAAAAATCAAAAAATTAAAAATGTTTCAATTTTAGAAACAGGTATTACGTACTTACTGGTACCGCAGTACTCTCAGCGATAAGGATGGTGTGGTGATAAACGTCTCCTCTAAGGCATGAAGATTGCCAAAGGTTTGCCCAAGATTCAACAATGGGCGGCGATGTGTGTGGGTCAAGGACGCACGTAAATGGTGTGAGCTGCAGAGGTAAATAACTATAAAGTAGGTTCAACCCATCGTGTACCGGAGGAAAGTTTTGGACAGTCGTCGATTAGTTGGGGAGAGGAGGCGGACAGGTGTCCGCTCACCTGTTTCGTGAACGAATTAAGATAATTTGGCTTTCGTGTTTACAGAGAGGAATGCAAAGACTTTTGTTGTTCCTCCGCTTCCCCAAAACATGGGTGTTCAAAAGTCAGTAACATTTCAACTCACCAGTTACATGAATACCTTTTAAGCAAATACGAATAGTCAGAATGTATGAAAGGATTATTAACGAGTTACTCCCATTCGTGGCTGAGACTTGGCTGAGGGGCGTAGCCCCGACCGAAAGCCATTCTCAGCCACGAATGGAGAGGTACGAGTGGTAATATCAGACTTTAACCACACATCTGGGACGTCACCTATGCTTTTTCTCTCCATTATTTTGCACGAATGGAATGTGTTTGAAGTTAGTTGATCATTCACAAGATACTCAATTACCGATTGAAGCAGGATAATGTATTCAAAGGTTTTAGGAATGGTGTTGTGAATTAAGAGTCTTTAAAACGCCAATACTGGGACACAAAACATTCTTTGATTTGTATAATGCTGAAGATAGGTTCACTATTGATCGCATTTTCAAGTCCCCGCATCAGCATTTCGTACTGCAAATTTCATTGGTATAGGTGCGTGGTTGATGTTGCTTGTCACAGTTTTTGACTACAGAGTGGTATATATGTTAACAGTTATTTTGAATACTCGTCATTGACTTCATTACCCGGTTGATAATATAGAGTAGATACTGCTATGATGGAAATTACGGCTATGGTGTAAACGAGGTCAAGATGTGTACTCAACTATTTACCACGGCTGTATAGGGTCAGCAGACACCTGTGTGTGTATGTAGCTAGCGAAATGCTATACAAACGTGGATATGAACCCGTTTATTGGAATTACAAGCTAAAATGCACTTGCAACTTGAAGATGCACCCTCCTTTATGTCTTATGATCATGATTTCGGTGTTCTAAATGAAAAATAAACCTGAATGTGGATATGAATCCAAATCCGAATCTTAGGAATTATGATTACCGAAGGATGATGATCTGTAAATAGGCTGTATCCATAACAAAGATATCCAGTAAATGCCGCTGGCAGAATCATAATTCGGGAATATACTGATCGACTAATGGCTCTATATTGGGACAAGAAGATTTCATCGGTATTGGTATTTTTCTCCCTGGATATGCCAAGCATAATAGAACTGGTACAGTGTGAAGGTGCGTGGTCTCGTTTTTTCCTATTAGACCAAAAATATGTCGGCTTTACGTTCGAATACGAAGGTTTTCCAAATCGCAATTTTAAACGCATTCCGTTTTAAGGAAAGTTTTTGTGGCGACTAAAAAGGTCACGGGTAAAGAGTTTCATTAGTCCACCCTTTTTAAAATTTTACAGGAGACATTTTTTATTTATGACATACCACTCACGAACACTCTAACCCTAAAACCAAAATTTAAAAAAAATTGTTACATGTCAAAATGAAAAACTGTGTAGCGCATAGCCTTATTGACTTAAAGGTGCACCGAGAGATTTTGAGCACCCAAATATTGTGTCTAATAGTAATTTCATAAGACATTCAGATCTCTGCCCTGTATTTCGCTACAGAAATGCCATTAAAAGAGAAAAAAGAGGGATTTGATTGCTTATATTTCAATGTATAAAACATAGGCTGATTTTGTATTGCTCCATACGAAATTAGCAATTTCACAATTTGTGTCCAAAGAAAACATTTTTCAGCTTAATCTTTATATGGGATATTTTTGATGGAAAGCCTTACATTAGGGCAAAAATCAGTTCTGTCGATTTTTAGAGACACCTATGTGAAATCTCTCGTTGCACCTTTTATGGCTCTATAGAGAAGCATGCTTTGATTTTTCTGTCGTGCACGACAGAAAAGTCCAAAGATACTAAATTATATATACATAAAGACAGTGTATCAGCTTAATTATTAACTTCATGTGTGATCGAATATGTTGATAGGGCATTTCGAATAAAATAGTGCAAAAACTCAGGTTCGAAAAAAACGGAGCGCTGATTCTGAGAAAGTCCTCTGTCTTTTTAAAATGAAAAAAAAAATGAAATTTTACGTCGCATAATTACATATGAAACAAACTGAAATTCATGCATATACTTTTACACAACTGTCACCGTAGAAAGAAAATACTATGATTATGATTCAATAAACAGGACACAAAATTAATCATAATAAGAAAAAACATAAAATTTTTTATTTTTATGACTTTTTTTAATTTGACAAATTAAAAAACAATTACTGAACAAAAAAATATTCTTAGCCTACGTACACGATAAACAAAATTTGAAGGAATAAATGAATAACGTAGATCAACATGCATGAATATAAAATCAAATAAGTTTAAAATTTCAAAAATTACTCTCAAAAAAAAAGAATTTCTATAGTTGAAAAATGTATTGAAAATACTCAAGTCATACAAAATAATAAAAAAAGTACGACATTATTGTGAGATTCATAATTTAAACTTAAAACAATTAAACACAACACACAAAACTAAAAAGGAACGAACCAAAATTAACTCGTTGTATGGGTATGAATCGTTTTTTTCATGTTGATTTTTATCAAACGCAATATATTTCTAAATGTTGCCCATATGAAATACTGCTTGTATTGTTTTCCTGCATTTGTTTTGCGCGAATGGAGCGGATGTATCCATAAACGCACATTCGTAAAATCGGCGAAAGCAGTCACTTTTCTGAGTTACGAATGCGCGCGTGTTATGTTACTTCGCTCCATTCGGCAAAATAATGGAGCGAAAAAAGCAATAGGGTGACGTCACAGATGTGGGTTAATGAGAGTAAGTAGCCATAATATTGGCGTTTCGTTGACTTGAATGATTTCATTAAGATAGAATTATTTTTCTCTGCCATCTCACTACAGTTCAAGATTGTGCGTGGAAATTTACTTTCCATCCACTGTACACATCCCCTCAGCAATGGCAATACCGTCGGGGAAAGTAATAGAGGCGTGACACGATGGGTTGTTGAATCTATATAATGGTGGACTTACAGACATGTGTACCTGTAATTCACCAAGCAGGCAACTGCAGATCCTTGTATGATGGTAAAACAAGCTGTTATGCCCACCCAAGTCCAAGAGTGTGTACTTCACAAGTACTTAGTTGTAGGTAGTGCATCAATAATGCATTTTGAGTAGAGCTTAAGGCCAAAAAAAAATGTTGTATTGGGGTAACCCGCCCGACCCTAATTTGGAAAATCAAGCATGCTACAAAAGTATCCTACCCTATTTTTTTTTTATTGATTTTCAAAAATAGTATTTTCAAGTTATTTTACCCTTGATTTTAACCGATTTTCTCAATATTTTTTGTTGTTTTTGTGTCTGTGTAACTTGGCAACTTCTCTTTAAGGTGAACAAAAGAGATTTTGAAGAACCCATAAATATTGTGTCATACTAGTAATTTCATATAGATTATAGACACCAAGAGATTCTTTGGCTACAGACAATATCGAAAAGAGACAAGAAAGGGTGATTTGATTTGCTTAAATTTCAATATAAAACATAGGCTGGATTTCGTTTGCTCCTATACGAAATTAGAACTCACAATTTTTGTACCAAAGGACATATTCTCAGATTAATCTTTTCAGACGGGGTTGTTTTTGATGAAAGCTTTACATGGAGGCAAAAATCAGTAGTTTCGATTTTTGTAGAGAAGATATGTGAAATCTCTCGTTGCACCTTTTAAGATTGTCAATAATAAGAGTCAATAGTATCATATTAATAACAGTAACAAATCGGACTATGGTGTGATTGATGTGTGTAATGCATTATTAAAAAAAAATCCGGCCCGCCCTACCCTATTTTCCACTGGCCCGTTACTCCAATACAACATTTTTTTGGGCCCTAAGAGTAACGTGGAGTATCCTACTCTGTGTTCTTCCAGGCGGAGGATATGATGCGTGAACATGGACTTACAAAATGCACGTTACAACCCAAGTATTTCCACCGACTAAAATACCCTAAAACAAGTATTTTTACCGACCCCAAAAAGCATACCCTAAACAAGTATTGTTAATATAGCATATATATCTTGCTTTGCTTTACTTCCGATTTACAGTATTATTTGATGATTTTGATCTTCTGTTAACATAACGAATAGGGGGGGGGGGGTCATAGGACCATATTTGGTTTTTTTGAGCCGGCGTTTTTTAAACGCTGCCCAATAATTTGGTTTATATTTTTTTATTGTCTAACTTTTAGTGCGCTTGCATTTGGTGCAAAAAAAATTCAACAAAATCCATCAGTCGTTTTTGCGTTAATAGCATGGGTCCTAGGAGCCCCCCTATGCACTAACGGAAGTGCCCATGACAAAAAATTAAAAAATCTTAATAGAGTTACTGTGATTCTGATTTTCATAATGGCAGTACACCTAGTGACAGAAACAAAGTAAATAATTAATAAAAAAATCTTGGAAGTATGTAGGCCATTGTGTCATATATTTTATATACATCGTATAAGGGTTTACTGTAGGAACCTAGGGTAAAATTATACAAGTAAACCTAAAAATTAAAATGGCACAAGACATTCTATTGTGCTAATATGTTAAATATAGTTCATCCTCCCAATAGAAGCCTCGCAAAAGTCTAGGTGAAATAGTGCCATAGAAAATGCAGAGAAGAAAGAATTAGTGTCTTTTTCGCACATTTTTGACGCCAAAAGTAAAATTCAATGTTTTGCCCCTACTTTTTCTTACTGAACACATTTTTTTCAGTTTTTATTTCTTAATTGTTGATGTCTTGAATCCTTCTACATGTGGTGCATTTCATCTAAAATTCCTTGGGAAAGGGTTTATAACGAATAAGCGGTCCCTAGGAGCACACCCTTATGCACAACGGAGAGTGCATGTGCAAACCCCTTATGCAGTTAAGTGTTAAAGCCACTATCAGCGAGGGGGGGGGGGGGGGGGGGGGGGGGGGGGTGTGCCTCAAAAGTAGTAAAACAAATCGCGCCCCCGCTATTTTTCATCAAATTCCATTTTTCACTGTTTTTATATTGGAATTGTTTTGTAGTAAAGACCCCTGCAAGTAGCTAAGCGTAACACGCCCGTATTTGTCAAGAAGAAATGGGGGAATTTTATGCTCGTTTACCAATAAAAGTCGAGTTATCCGACTTTTTAGGTCTAAAAACAGCCGCAAATGAAATCTTCAAGAGAGCTTTAAAATTAAAAGTGTCTGATTTTCGCAAAGAAAAGAAAGAAAAGTAATTAAGTGCTTGATATGACATATGATTGAGGGTATATTAACACTTAAGTGCCCCTGGGGGGCCAGGGACCCAAGATTTGCTACTTTTCCGTGACAGACATTGGACCGTATTTTTGTAAGTGAAGCATTTGGATACCTATCTTCTGGGGGGGGAAACAACCAAAGTAGTAAAATCCGCCCAGCCAAGTAGCTAATTAGCCTAGTTCCCTAGGACCCACCCCCTAGGCACCGACGGGAAGGTGATTTTTGAAATCAATTTTAATTTAACACAACTATTTTTCTGCTGAGATATGCAACAATACATTGATACATTTTATAACTAATCAATAAATATCAAAGAAAAAATCAGGTAACCTTTTATATGCTAACAGGCAATTTACATTTGCTCACAATTGACTTCGCGCTTCTTTTTTTTGTCCCTGTACAAACCTATGGGAAATATGGACCGCAGTTACAAACCCCAGGAAAAATACAATATTGTCAAAAATGAAACTATTTGGGTTATGTGCTATACTCGATTCGCGCTGATATAGGAAACCTGTGTATTTTTTACGGGTGGGATTGTTTGTGAGGGGCGAAACAGTATTAAACTTTAATCACTACACTAGTCCGTGCGTTCTTAATACTGTATGTTCTACGGGTAACACGACGGTGCATTGGTCAAGACATAGCGGGTCACGGTGAAAAGTTATTGTACGGTAAAATGTGAAATACCACCTGTATATAGGGGCAGGTGCGATATTGAATCCTGAAGATGGTAACAATGGTTTTTCGCTGTCCAAGCATGCAATAAAGGGGGCATCATCATTACTTTCATACGTTCCCTAAACTAATACGACAAATACAATGTAGTTCTTAATAGCTGATGCTCGTGGGATAAAGTATTTGGAAGTGACAACCTTGGCCTAAACAAATAAAAAACGCAAACACACACACCACACCTTCGACTTTGACGTGGACACCTGACTCCCGAAGGTGGTAGCTTGCTACAATGCCGCAAAGGCTGTGAACTTACACTTACATAAAAGCCTTAGATCAATTGCGTTTTTGTGCGGCCAGGGAATCACCGTGGGCGGGGGTTAACCCACCCCCCCGGTCGGACGAGGGTTAAACCACTTCAATCAAAATTATTAACACTTTTTTAACACTTATATAAGATTTCCCATTGACCACAGAAAAGCGTTTAATTCTAATAACACCCGTCTTCTTTACATTGTGAAGTGATGTGAATGATTTATAAATCGACTGTATTGAAAATGTACAAAGTTCATTCAGAAAAGTACAGTTGAACAAATTAAGTTTGTACTTGTCCCCCTTTCCTTCAAATCACTTTCTATTGTTAGGCAGCCAAGCGACTTCTTGGAAGATATTAACAATGCTTCTTCCCTATGTACCCAATGGCATGACCAAACTTTTCCCCAGCTCCTATACCAGCGCGAATCGAGTATAATTGGTTCTTTAGGTGCGTTTTCGAAAACAATAATTGTTTCCTAGCGGATAGCATCAGAAACTGTAACTGTTAACATATACGATAGGAAAGCGAAGGACACCTTTCGAACCTACAACTATAGATGATATCTATCGTCTTCACCAAACTTGCTTGAGAGCTCAGTCGGTTTTAGAGCGTCGTGCATGTATACGAAGGTCGCCGTTCGAATCGGCCAAGCGCACATTGGGTTTTTTTTCCAACAATGTCGTGCGCTGGCCATTCCAGGGAAAGATTCATAAATATATACATCCTTGTCTACCTGGAGAACTAAGGAGTTTAAATTTCCAGTTCTTGTATTGGTTTCTAAGGATCCAAAATGTCGATTTACAGGTGTGACATTCTGGTGGCTAATTACGTAGGAAAAATTAGCAAAAATCTGAAGGTCACATGCGGCTATGAGAGGTCATCAAAACTTTCCCTGGATGTTGAAACGGTGATATCACCATATCAGTTAAAATGCATTTCTGTTTTTTGTATAACAAGAGGAATTATTTGAACCACTTTTAACAAAACATATCAGCATTACCCCAGGGTGACCTTAACCAATTATGGGGTATACCACTTAACTAAAGGTTGGAACCTGGGCAAATATTATAATATATAGTTTTTCTAAATCTTTATAATGAGATGAATGCGTTTGTGTACATTAAAACACAATTTGACTCGATTTAAATTTCCCATAGTAACATTTCCACCCTTGAAGAAGGGGCATGCAGTTCCGAAAATTTGAACGCCTCATTTTCTGGTAGTCTAGTCCATATTGAAGCCAAAAACAGCAACAAAATCAATTTTAGGCGTGAAAAATTATAACGGGAATGGCAACACCATACACTAATAGCCAACACCCCGTATATATCACAATTTCAGGTTAAGAAACAAATACCCTTTTTTCCTATTTTGCTATTTTGACACCCTAATCAATGCACGCGCGCCGTAAACCGCCTGTTGCACAAAAGATCCTTATTTTTACGCGTTTTCTTTGTCAGCATCACGTTTTCTTTGAACATAAGCGCCCATGGGTGTGGTTCACCGTGTGTAAGAATTTGGCTGTTGTATTTCAGGTTCGTAAGATTTCCAGAATCACTGAACGTGGGGGGCTAGGTGTTTCAGGTTTTGCCAAAGATAATTCGGACTGGCGTGCATGCGTGAACAGGGGAACCAATGACAAGCAGTGGGTCAACATAATGGCGGCATTTCTTTGGCAATGGTCAGTGAACAGAGCACAATAACCTAAACTCCACACACCAAGGTAATCAGCTTAATTGCACCCAATAAGGGTGTTCAGTTGAATTTTATTAGATTTTACCAGGAATTATTGAACAAAAGCAACGCCACAAAAAACTACTCAAATAGAGCTGAATGTCGCCACCAACAGCAGGGTGTTGGTTATTCTAGCAGTGTAGGGGAATCGGAAGATTTCTTTCCAAATGGTCACAAATAAATAATTTAGATTGAAGATAGAGATTATATTTTATCACATAAAAAAATAGCATACCCCAAAGACCGATAGGAACATTAATAAGAGGCTGTCTATTATGGATATCATAGACTCGTACTCATTGATATTGAAACAACAACGGTCACAGACCAGTCAAACAGTGTGCATGCCGTGGGTATCAGCTCCGGCGTGTAATTTTTCGTGTTAAACGCCATTTCCGTCGTCTACTGAATAAATTGTCACCGGAATCATTTAATTATATATAAAATCGTTTTGGTTACCTGTAAAGGTGCTGATTTGGTCTTAATCTTTTGGTGGTACTAATGTATATGAAAGCGTTACAACCATGCAAAAATATCAATATTGAGGGCAAAATGTTTTTCAAATTTGCCAGTGTCTCTTTAACACTTAACTGCATAAGGGGGGGGGGTTCCTAGGTACCCAACTTTAGTTTTTCAGCCGGCGATTTTTAACGCTTCAATATATTTAGTTTATATTTTTTGTATTTGTCTAACTTTTAGTTGCACTTGCATTGGTGCAAAAAAATCAAATCCATCGCGTCGTTTTTGCGTTAATTAGCATGGGTCCCTAGGAGCCCCCCTCCCTTATGCACTAACGAAAGTGCCCATGACAAAAATGAAAAATCTGATTAGATTTACTGTGATTCTGATTTTCATAATGCATATACCTAGTGACATAAACAAAGTAAATAATTAAAAAAAAAATCTTGCAAAGTATAGTAGGCCTTTGGAGCCATAATATTTTATATACATCATGTAGCGGTTTACTGTAGGAACCTATGGTAAATTATACAAGTAACCCTAAAAAATATAACATGTCATGAGACATTTATGTTTGTGCTTTATATGGTAAATATAATTCATTCTTCACCAATTAAAGCAATCAGCACAAGTTTAGGCGAAGCAATGCCATAGAAAATGCGAAACAAATTATGTTTTTTTCGCACAGTTTTGACGCGAAATTAAAATCACTGTTTGGCCCCTTAATTTTCTTACTGAACCCACTTTCTTCTAAACATGTGTGTTAACAAACAACCTTTAGAAAAGTGGTGATATTAGGGGGGTCCCCTAGGACCCCCCTTATGCAGTGGCGTAGCTATCATGTTCGGGGGGCCCCGTGGATAAAAACCACATGGGGCCCCTCAGTATGCTCTAAAACTTTGTGATGGGCGAATGCCAATAATACATTGTTTTTTTTTTTTTTTTTGTTTTTTTTTTTGTTTTTTTTTTTGTTTTTTTTTTTGTGGTAAATTGGAAGTAAAATGTTGCTAAATTTTGTCCTAGAAACAAAGAGCCGTTGTAAAAAAAAGAAAGTCTCTAAACCTCCTGTTTATAATATATTTTTCGCCTTCTTGAGATTTCTTTAATAAACATAACTTGTTATCAATCCTAATGCAAATTTTAGAATTCAAAATGAGGTGTTCGAACGGAACCTTGGACTAACATTTTATCATTCGCGTATGTAATCTGAGAAAAAATTTCCTCAATATACATCTGAATGCAAATTTACTATAAGAGCTTACATAATCCTTTGAGAGCCCAACCTCGAAAATCTTGAAAAATTCCCGCAAAATATGATTAGAGATGACTCTCTCTATCTCTCTCTCCAATCTCTTAAGTGGTGCCCTTCTCAATTTCTGAAGAAACCAGGTTAGACTTTAATGAATAGCAATCAGGGCTGAACGTGCTATTGTGTCAAATACAAGCAAAGAAGTTGGTCCAAAATTTATGAGAAAACACAACCAGTCATCTGGGGCGCCCTAACAACGGGTCACTGATCACGCTAAAAAACAAAGTAATCTTTATCTTCAAGGGCCCCTTCAGGGCCTTTATCTCCAAACTCGTTTATCTCTAGAACGCTCGGCCCCATTCCTCATTATTCTAGAAAATCTAGTGCTAGACATTAATAATAGTATTCAGGTCTGAATTTACCATTGTGTCAATAATGCAAAATGGTCCACAATTATGAGAAAACAGAACAAGTCATCTTGGGGCCCATACACGGGTCACTGAATCCACGCTAAAACGACAGTATGCTTTAGATTCAAGGCGGGCGCCTCCACGGCCTTTCTTTTTCTCCAAACTTTCATGCCCCATTCCTCATTATTCTAGAAAATCTAGTGCTAGACATTAATGAGTAGCTCCAGGCTGAATTTGCCATTGTGTCACATAGGCACATAAGGGATTTAAAATTAAAGTACAGAATAACAAAGTCACCACCGCACCGCGGGCACATAAAACAGGGGTCAACTGAATCAAGAGCCATTATAATTTGGTAGGAGCCCTTATAAATGGCCCATATAACAATTTTTAAATGCAGACTTGCCTACATTGAAAATTAAGATAGGGCCTCTCTCTTATCGGTATCAGGCAATCTAGATGGGGGCCCGATTTAATAAATAGGATGAAGTTAATATTAGAGCGTGATAGCATAGCCACTGTTTTTTGAAATTTGCAACTTATCATTATTTGTTCTCCCTCCTCTTCTTTCCCCCTCTTTTCTCTCTCTTCTTTTTTCCTCCCTCCCCTTTCTCTTTTTTCTCCAATCTCTCGGGGGCCCCCTAACCTCTCGGGGCCCGTGAACTTGTTCACCCTGTCTAATGGTAGCTACTCCCTGCCTTATGCACTAACGGAATGCAAACCCCTTATGCAATACCCTAGTCTACCGAAGAGGGGGGGGGTGGTTACCACCCCCCTTCAGTTTTTTTTCCCCGGCTTGGCTAAAACCCCCTTTTTTGGTGCGAATTATTTATGTAATTGTCAATGACATGTGCCTCTCCTTTTAATCCAAACGACAAACATCCACCGGGGTATAGGTAAGATACAGGTATTTCCCAAAGTGATGGATAGGGGGTGGTAACCACCCCCCCCCCCTCCCGGAAGAGAAGTACCAAACATGCCTCACAATACAGGAACATCACAGGCATTGATTTTGTACCCCCAATAGATAGCTATGTCCTCCTCTTTTCCATTGATTCCAAAATGAGTACCAACATGCCTAGCATGACGTCACAATGCCGTCATCAGTTTGCATGCCAGCAAAACCTGCATTTCCTCCATAGCCACACCCAGTGACAAAATTCCATTTTTCCCAAAAAGGTTGGAAATATCGATTTTTCATGCGGTTTTTGACTCTATTGATGGACATGACTAGTTTTATATAATGACAGCATTTTATCGCTATCCTAAGGTGTTTGGGTCGCTAAAATGGCGAAATATCAATTTTCCTCCAATCGCACCCTATTTCAGTATTTCCGTACTTTCCTCAACATATGACGTCATGGTGACGTCATAATGAGGGGATGTTATACTTATTTTGGTACCAATGGAAAGAAGAAACTCTAAGCTAATCCCTTTGGTACCAAATTACAGGAATCGGGTGTTCCAGTACGAAATCACAGGGGGGGTGGTAACCACCCCCCCCCCCCTTCGGGAGTTTTGTTACAAAAAAATGGCTCAGGTAGACGAGGTTAAGTGTCTGTACAACTGTTGTTTGTGTTATACGCATGTCATAAAACGTTTGAAAAGTCAATCAAATTTTGTTTAAACGAAATGACCCCTCAAATATATTACATGTATATTATTTGACTATCTTATCAATAGAACAACGACTTGTTGGGGCTGTGGTTCGAGTCCGGACCTAATCCAGACAGAAATAACCCAGGAGTGCGGTTTCACCTCTCACGCCTAGATCAACGTCAAGCTATTTCGTTGTTGAAGGTAGTAAAGAAAGTAAAAGTAAAACTGTAACTCGGGGGACCGATACATGAGTATATATTACCGGGAGGAAATGCACCTATAGCACTGTATGTGAGTGAAGCGTACTAGGGACATGCAGCAGTGTGGCCTATGGGAATGAAATTAGAGAATTTGTAAAAATTAATCAAGGTAAAGAGCCAGTTCTTAATATCTTCCCGTCGATTTACATTATTTGAATACAGGTAACGAAAGTAATCTTTCATAGAGGATAAAATTGGAAGCTGTGTTTTCGACACTAGCAAATGTCATTATCTGAAGAAAAACTAAAAGCATGACTTGCACCTATAATTCACCCAAAGTACAAATCAGGAGAGGACAATATATATGACCAAGGACACCCCAGAGTAGTGTAGGCTGTTATGTACGATTTCAAACTGGTGTAATTTTTGTAAGGATTTTTTGTGGTGTCATTGGATAGAGTAGACATCCCAGCTCATGAAAGTATTAGTCGCATTTTTTTTGAAAAGCCATTTGGCCCCCATCTTGGATTTCAAAAATGGCACCGCCATTTGCAAAGGATTTTACCCTATAATTTTGGTTCTTTCCCCTCCCTATACCCCTCTCCCCCACTCCAACCACCCGCCTTCCCCTCCAGTACCCCACCCCGAGCGGACCATTGCGAAGTAGTAAATTTAGTAGCCCCCAAATCTATGTTTTCCCCTACCTGGGACTTACAAAATGTGATAATTACTAGTCTAATCAAGCTGTGCTTGAAACACACCCCTCACCCTTGTTGATCGTTGTTAAGCCGCTCCTCTACCCCGTACCCTTTGCGATTTTCTATAATAAGGGTCGTTTGATTTCGATGCTTTTTTTTGGTGGCCAAAACCTATGTTTTCAATAAACTGGGGGGAGTCAAAAATCTGGACACTCTGTGTTTTGAAATACCCATCAACCATGGTGGGGGGGAGGACAATAATTTTTACACTGCCCCTACCCCAGTCGTCCTTTAAGATTTTTAATAAGGGTCGTATGATTTGGTGTTCGTATTTTATACCCATGTATAACTTTTGGCTCCAGAAATGTCAAATACCAAACATTCACTTGTGACATCTCCATGACGGAAATATGTCAAGATTTTTTTTGTCCAAGGCTCAGTTGACTTACATTCATATATATGTACTACACTCACCGAATTCCCGAAAAAACTAATACAATTTGATGTAAAATTAACAAAATATAGGCAAAAAACAAATTTTTGCTTTTTTGACATACGAGAAACGGGCGGATTTTTTCGCCCGGCTTCATTGATCAAAAGCGCCCAATTTAATGATCTCCTCGTGACGTCAAGTGATGACAAACATCCTGTTGACTCGAATTGGGTTATTGCTGCCACTGTAATATTGATGGATTAATGAAAGTAATAATAAATGCATAGTTACAGAATGCCTTTTTGTTTCATTCGTTGTGTTTTAATTATTATTGATATAAACCCACATCGATCGTCAGTTATAGGAAATGGCACACTGCGACATGATGGCCAACACGTAAATTATGGATGTCCTCACTTTGAACGTCCAACCTTTTTTTTCCTGCGATGTGGATTTTGTCGGAATCGTTTTCGAGTAGCTTGGTGGGCGGAAAATTAAAAGAGCAAAATACTCAACAAATTGGACAATTTTCAACTTAATTTTGATTATACGGAATACTACGTTCCCTACTGAAGCTTTCCATCCATAACAAATTTTTTTGCAAATATTCAGAATAATGACATATTTCCTTTAAGTTTAAAAAAAAAAACTAAGTGTCAATCGAAACGCTATTTCAGCATGAAATGCCTCCAGTAGCGCCAATGCCACTCTATGCAATCCACAAGGTGAATTCCCTCCCCGCGTAAATCAATTGGGACCTTCAACCTTGGAATGACACTATTTTGGTATCTGGCCAGCTGAACGGTGATGCGGGACATTAGTCAATCAGGAGGTCACGCCACATCGTTATTTTCTTGTACACATCTCTGTGACCTCAATAACTGGTCGAAAACCCTTCTGGAAAATGTCCTGATTTGGAGGTCCAAAATCCCTGAATTCAGTTAAAATCATGTATTATTGTTGTGGAATGTCAACTACATATCTAATTTAGTCTAGGTGTTTTGGGGGTTAAAAACACACGATTGTGACTTTGATACCCATATAGCGGTAGTACCCCAATTTTGGCAGCTAGTCCCTCTTTTTCGGAACGAACAGGTTCCCGACCAATACCCAAGAACCCCCGGGTGTGTTGAAATATGGTTGAGTATTTACTTCGCAGCATTCAGCGCATGCTGATTTGCTGATTTCCCGATTACCCGTAATCTTTTCCGCATTAAGAACACACCACGACTGAGAATTTTCTCAAAAAAAAAAAACAAAAAACAAAAAAAAAAAAAAGAACAAAAGAGAGAAAGTCTGATTAGGATTAATCCTCGTAAGGACCACTTGTAGCGAATCTGATAACAATTGCATATGGGGCGACAGATAAATTTCAAACGTACGTGGAAGTCGATTTGTGGTTCCTTCTTATCTCTTTCTTCCATGCGAACGATGACGAATGGTGATTTCTTGTTCCACCAATGACCAATGGTCTTTCTACTATGTATATGACTAGCACTTAAAATTGAACAAGGGGAGAACTGAAATTAGTAAAGGCATCAGATAGTTGCTCTCCACACGTTTGAATGTGCAATTTAAGTGGAAATACGTTTTTTTTTAATATGCATTTGTCCAAAACCCTACGGGTAAGAGTACATGGGCCATCCCCCCATCAAAAAAAGGGGGGTCACCCATCCCCCATGAGTTTCCTTCCGCCCATGCAATAATTTTTTCCCCAAAGGTCTATATAAATGACGTTATCATATTGCCCATCAGATTAAAAAGTTATTACACCTTCATTGAGTGGGGGAACTATATATATTTTTGCAGTGTTTTATATACATTCAGGTATGACGGAAAATGTCAATGATAAAACATGGTAGTAATATGATTTAAATCATGTAAATAATAAGTACTTATTGGGAAGGGGTGGGCCTATATCATGCTTTCTGGCAGAATCTAAGACGAAGAGAAACTCAATACCATGCACTATACCACAGAGGATGTTTTTAACGTGGATCCATGAAACGAGTGTCACGTATTTGTATTCATATTTCAAGCGGCCGTAATTATATATTAGAGTAGTGACCTATAACATGATGCTGACAGAAATGTGATGAAGCGAAACGCATTGTAATTACGGCGAGGTTCAAGTAAATTGATACAACCTGAGAACGGTGGATTAGACAATAGTACAGTTATTACATCTTTTCTTGATCCTTGCGTGGATTGCATTGAATTTCGCTTCGTTATAGTTTCGAGATCAAAGGTGGTTAAGTAGCCATTGGTCAAATTTTCAAAATGTTCTGAATGAGCTGAAATTTGACTGATATGATCCTTATGGCATTCTAAACATGTTTTATATTCTTTCGAGATCAAAGGTCATTAACACTTAAGTGGTTAAGGGGGTCCCTATGGACCATAGAATCAGTTTACGCACGTTAGCGCGAAAACGCAAATGATGTTTCTGCTAATTGTCAAGCTTGTTATCCCGTATATAGATTTTGCACTTCTCAATCTTTTTGTCTAGGGTGTGATGCGTTTTCACATATCAATGTCAACCTGACCCTTCTGCAGTGTGAATTCAAATGCTATTAGCATGCATGTATATACACTAGTGCTTTTATCTATGAGTTATACATTCTCACAAAGCATCCAATAAAAGGTTCAATAAATAAGATTCCAATTGCAAATTGCTGTGTTGTCTGTGTCATTCACGTGGTACATTGCATTTTATTTCAACAGGAACTGCCTGAGGTTGAGTAAAACAATGCCCCATGCGGAGTAAACTTTACTCAACAGTGGTTGAGGAAAAGTATTACTCAATAGATGAGTAAATTTTTACTCAAAAGTAAATGATTAAAGTTTACTGTGCTGTGGAGTAAAAAGGGAACAACCCTACCAGGGGTCCGTTCCCCAACACGTACTTACGACACTGGTAGCCTACCTTTATACTAAGTAATGCGTAACTTCACTACTAAGTTCATACTGCGTTCCCGAAACTCGTACGGATATGGCAAGCGCAATGCTCAAAATATAGAAAAACTGAGCTTATCAAATGATAAACTTAGTTTTTCTGAGAAAAACTGAGTTTTTCAAGTGAAAAACTTTGTTTTTCTAGATAAACTAAGTTTATCAAGTGAAAAACTTTTAGTTTTTCTGAAACTCTGCTTATTAAATTGAAAAACTTAGTTTATTTGCGAAAAACATAGTTTTTCAGTCAGAAAAGCGGAGTTTTCTGATAAACTTAGTCTATCACTTGAAAAACATAGTTTATCAAATATGTTGAGCATTGCGCGTGCAAAAATATAGTTTATCATAGGTAAACTATGTTTATCAACTATCTTGAGCATTGTGCGAGAAAAACTAAGTTTGTCAGTTGATAAACAAAGTTTATCAGCTGATAAACTAAGTTTATCAAATATTTTGAGCACTGAGCGAGATAAACTAAGTTTTTCACTTGATAAACTAAGTTTATCAGCTGATAAACTAAGTTTATCAAATATTTTGAGCATTGAGCGAGATAAACTAAGTTTTTCACTTGATAACCTAATTTTAATTCAGCTTGATAAACTAAGTTTAATCAATATTTTGAGCATTGAGCGAGCTAACCTAAGTTTTTCACTTATAAACTAAGTTATAATCAGCTGATAAACTAAGTTTATCAAATACTTGAGCATTGTGGCGAGAAAAACCTAAGTTTATCATTGATAAACCTGTTTTCCTCTGAATAACCTTAGTTTATTAAATATTTTGAGCATTGTCGCGTGCAAAAACATAGTTTTTTTTCAGCGATAAAAATAGTTTTTCTGGTGAAAACTAAGTTTATCACTTGAAAAACTAGTTTATCAAATTTATGCATTGCGCGTGCAAACACATATTTTATCACAATAAACTATGTTTTTTTTTTTCTGATAAACAGTTTTTCACTTGATAAACTAAGTTTATCAGTTGATAAACTAAGTTTTTGTTTCAAACACGTAAGCGCCAATGCTCAAAAAATTAGAAAACTAAGTTTTCATATCACTTGAAAAACTAGTTGTTCACCTGAAAATCTTAGTTTTTCTCGAAAAAACTAGTTTTTATCACTGTGAAAAACTCTGTTTTTTTCTCAGAAAAACTAAGTTTATCAGTGATAACTTAGTTTTCTATATTTGATTAGGCATTACGCTTGCCATATAGGAACTACCTAACACTAAAAAAATTTACGACTGAACTCCACGTCGGTACTAGTTGTGACGTAGTACACAACTAATGCATTGCACGCATTCCCCAAACTGACACGTAATGCAATTGTGAACTAAATCTTAACCAATGTTCCGAACGTACAAAACTACGTCTACTCTTTGGTTACTTACACACACTTAAGTTTATTGAAGGCTGACTCGAGTTTTTTCGGAATGTAATCTTTTGTGTGTATGAATTACAAATGGTGAACTAGAACCAACTAATTGACTAAATGAACCCATTCATAAGTTTGAGATGAATCGGGCAATTTTTCCGTTTTTGATGGCCCGTATACATTATGTGTAGTAAATAGTGCCATCGGATAGTCTATAACAAAAATTCCGGTCCGGCCTTTATAGACAAAGTTGTGATTTACTTATTTTACACAGAGATTAATATACTACTGCAAAAACTGGAGTGTTAGTTTTAACACCATTGATGTTAAATTTTAACACCTTCCCTGGAATCAATAGAGGTACCACAACCAACTGGTAATTAGATGAACACATTTCAGTGTTACCTCTAATATTTAGTGTTGTATAACACAAATTTGGTGTTTCATCAATGTATTATATGACACTGCTTGGTGTTATAAATACAACCCTAATATCCGATGTTGATTATTTTTTTAACACTGCTGGGGGCCAAATTGACACTACTTGTGTTAATTTAAATAACACCCCCTGCCTGGAAATCCATACAGGACCGCACTCTGTGTTATTAAACACTAAACTTGGTGTTAACATTATATTTGTAACGTTTGAGCATTTTTGTAAAAATGTGTGATTTTGTTATTGTTTTTGCTTCTATTGTAACTGCTTACCTCTAACCTTTCAAACATTTCATAAGCAAGATCACAAAATTTTTAATAGTTTAAAATTGTGCAAGCACCACACGACGGTGTAAAAAATTCTATATTTCAACACCAGTACACTGACAAGCTTGACACCACCTTGGTGTTACCATTTTACCACTCCATTTTTTTTTGGTCAGTGTATATGACAAGCATTTGTACATGCAAAAAAACACGATGTTGTTTAAAAATTCATGGCGCCCACATCGGGAAATCTTCTCTGAGTCAGCCTGTACAAACAACAACACCGTTTTCATATATGGTTTAGCTGATGTAATCATGGCAGCTGCGGTGGTGGTCGTGATCTAGGAGGTAGAAATGGGTCCAGAACGACAAATTTGGGGATGATATAAACACACCGGATCCCTTTCGAAAAGGGAGGTTTTTATATACTATATAGGCCTACAACACCATACGAATTATATAGACTATAAAACGGATTGGACCACCGTCCCTTAAAAGGTACTGAAATATACAGTAGATTATTAGTATGGTTTATATCTGAAACTCTGGGGAAAGTTAAAATATAATAATAATAATAATAAGAATTAAAAAAGTCAAAATACAGACTATTCCCATTATTGTTATTGTATAAATTAACGGAACTAGTTAAACATTAAACGCCTATTTGTCCACTGTTTTGTAGCACAATACAAATTAAAGATGGCATACTATTCAAGCCTTGAAATAAGTGATAATTAATTTTAAAACTATATACTTAAAAGTAGGGTTTGCAGTTAAAGGTATCTTATTCTGTGATGATACATGTATCAGAATTTAATCTGCAGTAACCACTGTTTGGAATTTTTGAGATGGTTCAAGCTTTTAGATCGGATTATTTTTCTGTAGCCAATTTATTATGTTAACACGGGCCAAAATAACTTTTCGGACAGAATGTAATTATTTTTCTACAGGAAAATCCCGTTGTTTAAATGTGGTTGCACCAGTACCACCAACAACTACTACTGAAGAATAAGAAGAAGCAAATGGAGACATTAAGACACTATCAGTGATTCACTGATCAGAAAATCAAAAAAAACCTCACAACCTAAACAATCAGATTTTTGCATGTCCTGCACAAGTATAGGTTCTCCCAACAATACCCTTCAAATGATAGAACCAGAAGCACCCTAATAAGGCCAAAAGCTGATATTTTAGGCATTAGTGTCCGTTGGGACACTTCCTACAACACGTAATTGAATGAATTTCGTATCTTTGAACACTGCCGTTTCTTCCTTTTCTATCAATTCTTCATTGGAAAAAGTAACTTAATGAGAATTTTTAACATGCTTGTCCTTCACTTTTAAGCTATCCTGCCATTTCAATCTTTCGAATAAATCACTGATAGTGTCTTTAAATCCAACAAACAATAAGATACCTTAGATTGCAAGATGATCACTGCATGTATACAGAAATATGTCCAAAAAGAAACCCTATCCAAAAATAACATCCATTTTTGGCTAATTAGTGAAACAAAGCGCGTTTTTTTGTGGGGGGGGGCTCTTTGAAACTCCAATGAAAAAATGAAGAAATCGGAAATAAAGTAACCCAATGGTGAGGATATCCCCCCCAACGACGCAGGGAATACCCTGTCCATACATGAACCTATAGTAATGTATGGTAACATGCATACAGAATCCCCTTGCTCATTACTTTTGTTACCTGGCATATGGCATTATTTTAAGATGTATTTTTCAAATTACCAGGGAATATTCATGTCTGTCAACTCTATACAAAGAAAGAAAAACGGATTTAACTTTCCCATTAAAATTAGTTTAAAGGGACATAACACCCCTAATTTTTAAAAAAAAAAAAAAAAAAAGAAATGCATTATTTTAACTTATAAATCAGGGATAAGTGTGTACCATTCCATAGAACTGCTTTAATGTAGAAACAAACCACCAAATAGTGAAAATTAAAGTATTGAGGAATTTTGTAATACCATCTCGCAAATCGACATACAGCGATGACGTCTCAAAATCTGCCAATAAACAGTGATTGGGTTTACACTAGCACAGAATAAAACAAGATCAAATAATATTTGTGTTGCGAGTTCAAACTGTATTGATCATTTGCCACAATACCACGCTAAAAATCTGGGATATTCACATAGAAACGGATTTTTTTTTTTTTTTATCTCAAGTCGGAATTTTGATACGCACCAGTATAGCAAGTAAAGATCAGAAAAAGTACTGTCTTGTCTTTTAATACACGAATTTCAAGCCAACCCACTGCAGGTTATGTTTGCGTATCCATGCCAGTAACAAAAATACAAAAAAGAATTTTGATATTTTTTGTCGATGTGTCAATTAGCACATGGTGCTAACCTTTAACTTGTGATTGTTTCAGCAATATTATCATACAGAATGGCCTAAAAATATTGGAACTGGAAAAAGGCAAACAATAGCGGGTTTGAAAACCTGACCATTTTGCAGGATGTATCGTGGCTTTGCTTACGAAACACCAGTGTAATAACTGTTTTTTTTATCAGAGACATGGTCGTCCGAAGTACTAATGCGTTTTAGTTTCACTAACCTTTTAATACAGTCTATTATGCGAAAGGGAAAAATAGCGACGCATATCACACACGCTAGCCACACATTACACCCACAAAATACTCCCAATCGTTTATCGATAGGCTTGGAGTAGAATAGTCTAAGAAAGTTCGTAACTCTTGATGCGTATAACGGATTGGGAACCATCTCAGCAGGTGTTTGGGGAAACAGACGTAAGTCGCAACTAATAGAAATATTAGCTTGTGCTGAGCATGAGTTGCGGCACAACTTACCGATATCAACTTTGGGTAAACAAACCCATGGTGGATTTTAAACTTTAATCAGCAGGGTTGAGTAAATATTTAGGTCCACTGTTGACTAAAATTTTGCTCTTTAGAGGAGTAAAAGCTTTCGTCATATCAAGTGAGTAACAGTTTTTACTCGCTGAAAGGGGTTGTTCCCTTTTTAAAATCCAAACGATTAAAATTTCACTAGAAGAGGAAAAATATTTAAGAGTGATCTCTGGAATGTATGACGAAGAAAAATCGTGTCGAGCGTTGCGGATACCCGCGAACCCCCCCCCCCCCTTGACACCAAACGGGCATGCCCATACAAAATAATTTTCCACGTAAAGGTGACATTTGGGTGCTATAACATAATGTATGTGCGGACATAATGTTACTATAACAAACAATCTAATTAAATTCCATCAATGTTGCATTAACCAATTATATCATATTATATTAATTTATCCGTTTAAACTATTTCCTGTACACTGAACGGGTAATAATTGCTAAGTAATAAAAAGGAGGTTACAAGTATCTAAAACCCTGTTTTTGTTAAACATAGTTAACTTGATTCATTCTCAACTTGAAACTACTACTAATTAAAATTGAAGTGTTTTATCATGTTGAATAAATTCAAAAACAAAATGCCCTCTTTTCGGTGAAAATTCGTACTCATGAAATCATGGAATCAATGTTTCGTACCTAATTCAAGGTCGAATAACAGTTTTCAATTTCTTATTGTTGGGGTTTTAGGAGTAGTCTTGATATGTGATAAATTTATGAATCTGCATATGGGAAAGCGTTTTAAGTTAGGGTCCCTTGCATAGGGGCCCCCCCCCCCCCCTTGGACCACCAACGGGGCATGCTCAAGACCCTTGACCATTAAGAAGTGGTCATCAAGGTCCATTTTATAATATCAATTTCCGAAAAACTATTCACCGCGACGTACTTAGATCTGCTCCAGATACAGATCGTTGTTGTCGTACACTGCCAAGCAGTGGCAGGGTTTGGTATTCTTAGTTTTTTTTATATCTTTTGTCATGAGTTTTCAGTTATAACTCCAACGGTTGTATTGACAGATGTTCTCTCTCGGAAGCAAAGCTGGTACTCCATGGAATCAAAGAGAGAAAGATGCTGACATATCGGACTTTGATTAAGCATGTCAGCCGAAGAACTGAGTTCTTGTACTATTATACCTTTCAATAATCTGGGATATGGGATATGTCAAGTGCAAAATTTGCACATGTGTTTGAAAAGAATAAACTGTCATCACAATTTCTTGTCCTAAATATCCGTGACAGTAGCTAGATGTTACATTCATGCGCATTACCTCGAGCAAATTAATTACAATGATGCAGACAGTAAATCTGCTCGGTTTGCAGAGGATAAATCACTTCAAATTACTTTTTATTGGAATGCGTAGCCATTGTATTAACCCAGGCAGTTGAAAAAGATTTCAAGGCGCTCACCAACCCGATTGAGCTATTTTTTTTCGTGGACGCAAAGCACAAGATTATCTTCGCTCGTTCATGAATAAATACACCCTGAGCTTTGTGCGTTCAATAACCTTGACAGTTATTTTCATTCATTTTTTCGAAAAGGAAACAAAGATGAACTAAAAACATGAAGAAAGTTGTTTGGGCAGATCAGGACTGTGACCTAACATCTTTGTCAGAAACAAAAACTTACAGTATTGCGCGACCCAAGTGCTATGAATTGGTACCGCATGTTGCATATATAGGTCGTTAGACCCCCTTCTTTGTATTCTTCTAAACATTTTTGGGTTGTGTGGTAACATTGAATTGAAATGAGGTCCAGCAAAGTTATGGATATTAGTTCTGCACAAAGATTGTGAGGTCACCATCTTAACCACAGGAACATATCCACCATGGGTTTGTTCACATTATTGTTTAATAAATGAGGAAATATACAGTCAAATTATTGAACTCACACAGTGTAGAACCCTCAACGTTTATTTTAATGCGCGAACGAGGCCAGCTCAATTAAACTGGGTATAGACGTTTCATATAGGAAGTTCCAAGTATAAAAATGAAGTATTGCCATTGATTCGGTCCTGCTCTACTGCACAACATCATACAGTGCATGACGGAATCAATGGCAATACCTCATTTGTGTACTTGGGACTTCTATAGGAAACGTCTACCCTAAACTGGGCGGTAATAACGAGTCTATAACGCCTGACATCTTTTCAACTGCATGGACAGTAACAATGGCTCTGCAGTTCCAAATAAACAAAGGGGAAATGATTTGTTCGCTGTATACCGGTGGATTTACTTATCAATAACGCCATTATTTGCTTGAGTCAAATGTAGCATAGTGTATGTCCCTTGATCACTGATATTCAGAAAAGGAGTTGAGATAGCATTTTATTCATTTTCATGGAAATGTGCAACCTTTACAATCGCCATACCCAATTAATGGTAATTATAATATTTATTATTATTTATAGTGGGAAAATGGTTTACTTCGGCGAAGTAAGTAATCAAAATGAAGAGTTTTTCCTTTGATCCTATATGGCCAATTCGCTAATCAGCTTGAAAGCTCCAGAGGCCACGAACTGTAGTACTATTGGGAGGTCCCATTCTGGAGCGTAAATCTCGAGGGGATGAGGAAATATACCCCACTATTTTGATGAGGGATGGTCCATACGATCATATCCCCTCCCCCAATGTTGACGTCCGTGAATTATGTTTTACCAAAATAACCTCATATTTTACCAAAATAGTTTTAGAATGGTACATTTTTTAGCTTTTTGTTCTAATTTCATTTTAACATTTTGGGTTATAAATGGCAGAATTTTAGCACGCAGTTTCTTTGAGAGTGCGTGTCTTGTTAAAACAATTATGTGATGTTTCCGCGCTTCGCGCGGGAGGGAAACAACCCTCCCGCACCCATCCCTGCACAGAATTACTTATTCGCTACCATAATTAATGTCAAACTTGGTTGCCCCCGCACCCCCCCCGGACCCCCGGCCGCAATTGGCCCTCTGGGATCCGCCACTATGGGGCATTTTTAAAGATTGTCTTTATTAACGTGCTTGTTGACATGTATAGGAGTGCACGTGGATTATTAAAATACAGAGTTCAAGAGTATGTTCAATACTGGGACCTGTCACACGGCTGATAGTGGCTGATATAGCGCGTTGTATATACATGCCAAAACCGTGTATGATAAAGAGCCAAAATCGGGGAGTATGTACATGTGTATTTTGAAGTCTAATATGAATATTCAGCTTGGAACATTATGGGGAGTAAGCACACTTTCCATCATTGTTCAGATAACATTCCTGCTTTTCGTAGGAAAGATATTTTCTACTGTCTATGCCTTGTTTAGGAAGCGATGGGATTTGCAGAAGTTGACGGCTGACTTCGACAATGGCGGAGTAGAAACAACGTTCCTGTATGGCAATTTACAAGCGGTAGGTCTTGTGCAATGGCCTGGGTATGCGATTTACTGCTCGTATTTTAGCTTATTTTCTAGTCACATCTGCAAAATGTTTGGGGTTATTTTTTTTAATTTTATGGTGATTAAACCAAAATATGGCTTACTTACATTATCTGTAGCCGATACAATGATTAGCCCTGTGGTAGCTTGTGGTATGAGCAGATTTTCTAATCCAGGTATAGTGGGGGACTGTAGTGCACAGATCTTATGTGAGTGTGCAAATCTGGATAAAATTGTGAATTTTGGTACACAAGTACTTTAAACATTGATTATCAAAAAAATTGATGGAAGCACTTGCTACACCCCTTTCATGTCCCCCAGCTTGGAGTTCAAGGTTATACAGGGGTAAAATTTTTAAAATGTTCCGATTCTGTTGAAAAGCACACCATTATCTCTGTCTAATTACAAGGATTCCAAAAAGGTATAGTTTATACTACCTGTGACGTATATTTTAAGAATTATGGGGTAAAAACTGTAAAAATGGTAAAAAAGTCAATTTTGGTTTGTACAGGGATCAAAAATTAAAAGTTGCTCCAATTGTTGTAAAATGTGGTCCAAATTGTTGGTTTAGCTCATAGAATGAAATATAGGAATAGTTTTGACTATCTTACGTGTCTGGATTCTATTGACCTGTGACCTATTTTGTTGGATAACGTGAAAACTAAGCATAACAGATAAGACAAACTATTCCTTATTTCAATCCTTTAAGCTAGGGAAACAATTTGCACCACGTATTAACTGAATCAAAGCAACTTTTAACTTTTTTACCCATGTACACACCAAAATTGACTTTTTCACCATTTTTACAGTTTTTACCCACTAACTCCAGAACTATGAGCCATAGATAGTATACATAATATACTGGCATGAGAGACTGGTTAAAACTATGGTCCCGAGGTGACTACGTTAGTGCTATTTTGCTGAGGGGCGCAGCCTCGAAGCAAAATAGCACTAATGTAGTCACCGAGGGACCATAGTTTTAAGCGAGAGACTCGAATAGAGTCAGTATATATTTGTTTTTATATATAATTATTTGAATAAATGAATGTTATGAAAGAATGAAAACAATTATAATTTTTGCATTTTCATTCAATAAATTTCACGTCAAACAATGCATCTCTATGAATGAATGTAGTAGTCCGAATGCAATCCACTACGCGTGAATGCAAACGCGCTACGCGATCGCAGTAAGTTACGCGAATTAAGCGCCGTAAATAATACCTCTGAGCCGTAAATAGTACTTCTGAAAAATGAACTATTTACGGGTGGGCGTGGCTTAGGGGTACTATTTACGGATGGCGCCGATTTCTCGCCGCATAGTTGAACTATTTTTAATCACGTGATAGAGTTTCAACCAATAAACAATCTTAAATTTATGAATAACCCGTGAATAACCTTGAAACCCAAGCTGGGGGCCATTAAGGGGGGTTGGCAAGTGCTTCCATCAATTTTATGGATTATCAATGCCTAAAGTACTTGTGTGCAAAATTCACAATTTTAGAGGAAGGGGGGGCGCACACTCTTATATTACAGTCCCCTGCTAGTACAACCTGATTGGCCAAAAGCAAACATGTATTGATGAGGATCGTTTTTAGATATCAATTATACACAACCTTTGTCAACCATAATGTTTAACATTTCCCGAAAGATCGAAGGTGTCAATACGAATATATATGTGGTAAACCTGTCTTTAAAGGGGATGCCCCGATTTAGTCTATACATTTTTCATCTTGATAGATGGTCTTCACCCAATCCCAATGTTTGCAGCGCGAAACCGTGTGAAAGTGGAGCTAGATAGAACGTGATTTTGTATCCATAGAGTTCTGTGTAATATTAATATTGGTCGACCAAAAAAGGGGCATATTTTCGCTCATAACATCCAACCAAAATCATATAGATCTTACAGGGTTTGGTGTAAATGAGAAAAAATAGTAGCTTTCTCCTGATACCAAAATTTTGACCACTATGTGGTTTTAAAACCGGGGAAATAGGCAATAAGGTTCGGACCATGCGACTTTTTAAGTTTATGGAAACCGTCAGGGTTGATAAAGCAAAATTTGTAACTCTTCAACAGTAAGAATGATATTATACCTGACAAATTGAAATTCGTGCATGCCACGAAAACTAGGGTATCGTCTCATAGCTATATGACATTCATTAATTTTACTTTCTATCGATAAAACGATATTTCTTCACCAGTTATTCTCAGTATCGTCCAAATAGATACCAAAGGGATTAACCAGGACAAGATTATAGAGGTATAGCCATTTAAAAAACATTGGTCGTGATTGGATAGGAACTGTCTTCTGCTTGGTGGTGGTTGTAAACCCTGAATCTAAGCTGGGCTCTAGCAAACGCACCGGTATGGGTAATAACAAAGGCTTGTCGCAACTCAAACAGCGGCTTGAGTGGAGTGTCAACATCTTTTTTATAGGATTTTGTTTAACCCTCGTCTACCAACCGTTTGGCCGCCATTTTTGTAACAACACACCGAAAGGGGGCGGTTACCACGCCCTTCCTTCGATTTACCTTATTGAACTTCCGATTCTATCAATTTTGTAGCACCAGGATTAGCTGCTTAGAGTTCTTCTTCCATATAAATACGTACAACTATTTCAATTGTGAAGAAGTCACTATGACGTCTTAAGTCAAAGAAAGTATGAGGGATTACTGGGTATAGGTGTGAGAACTTGAATTTACAATTTTACTGAATCGAAAAACATTTTGACACTAAAACGTGTGTGTGTAAAAGACTACTCAATTTACATTCAATTTAGCCCCTCAAAAAAATGGAAACTGGAATGGGGCAATAAAGAAGGTGTGTTCTGTGGAAAATGACAGTTTTGCTTAAAATATCTTGAAGTCATTCTGGCGTTAAGCACGTGGTGGTTCTCCTTTTTTTAGTATCAATAGAAAGGAAGGACCATGGCATCCATTGGTACAAAACCAATTGTCATATTCCTTCTTGTCGTACTAGGTGTGTTGGTACTTCTCCTCGAAGGGGGGGGGGGGGGGGGTTGTCTCGCTCATCCATCCATCACTTTGGGATCACCATGTACCCTACATAGTGGGGGGGTGGATGTTGCATGAAAAGGAGGATAACCTGTTAAGTGACAATCATTAAGTGAAAGAAGGAGATTTTTTAGGATACAAATTTCTCTCAAATTTCACAGAATCGGTTGTAGACCACTACGAGAACGGTGCGAAGGATTATTGAAAACCAAGTACAAAAAGAAAACAGAAACCTTGTTTTGAACGTGCCCCTGCTTCGTAATCGTCCCCATAGACACCCATGCTTTGACTTTCTGTAGTGCACGACAGAAAGAAAGAGTACTAAATCATCATCTACTACATAAGACGGCTATTCGGCTTATTCATTCAGATGTGTGGATCGACTACATTGTACGCATTCCAATATGCAAAACAAAACAAAAAATGGGGTTCGACAAAAAATTGGGGCGGTCTTTCTGAAACTATCCTCATGTCTCTTTAAAATTGTACCAGAAAAGGGGTGGGGGGGTTGTTGTAGGGCAAAAGGGTGTTGTTAGGTTCATGGCCCACCCTTCGGTTAGACGGGGTTAAACGTAATTTTCAGTCCCAATGATTTAAAGGTTTTTATGATTTGCTTCCTCGTTCAAGCATTCAATGACCACTGCTAACCCGTCGTTCCTGTAAAGTCCGATATTCCTGCCCGGGCTCCTGCAATGAATTTTCCTCTAGTACATTTAACACTTAAATGAACCAGGGACCCTCAAAATGAAATTTTGTCGTTTACTACTGACGATATATTTTTCTGATTCATATTTCTGTATTGTTCTAACTTTTTGGTGCGAATATTTTATGAAAAAAATATTAAAATCCATCGCAGTGAATTAGATAATAGCGCCCTAGGGAGTTTCGTAAAATTAATTAAAGCCAGTATTGTGAATATTTTCCTTTTAAGTATTTACATAATAAATGTAGGTACTTGGAGGCCCCTTAAGCTATTGCATAATTAACATTAATAGCTGCCTTCTCACCCAGGTGCAAAATGGGGAGCTGTTAGGAATTAAGCATTGAGCGCCACCCAATGGGGATTTGTATGGCAGCTGACCCGTATTCTAGTGGCCACGCGCAAAATAAATGTAAAGCGCTTTGATACATTTTGTAAAGGGAGCCTAATAAATGTCGACATTCATTGTATTTATTTATTTGAGAAGTGATAACACATTCATAGGATGTCTTCTTATGTTGAGTTTGTCGATTTCGCCATAAACAGAGTTGGTCGTTAGAAGTAGGTATGAAAGTAGGCCAAGAGGCCAATAAACGCATGGTCTTCTCTTTACCGTCTTAAAGATACCATAACGCGGCGCTACGTACAAACCACAACACCTCAAATTTTATCCATGTTAAGATTTGGACCCGTTAGATTTGGATGTGAATTATTAACATGAAAGGTGGTTTTAGCTGCTAGTCGGTACATACAAATGCAGAATGTTAGTGTAAGAGTAAAATCACTGGTCATATTTCTCCGAAAGCACTCATCCTAAGCTTGAATAATAGTCCTTTATTCTATTCGTCTCAAAACAATTTTATTTATCATCATTTAATTGTTGAAGTAGATTCAATGGGACAATTCTTATACAATTCTCCTACGGCCGTGCTTGGGATGGCTTCCCTACCATCGGAGGGTCTAATGGATGCGGACATCGCCGCTATGATTTGGCTTCCACTTTGGAAAATTACGGCCTTACGTCGTCGTTTTATGGCATTCTACCAAACGTGTTTCTGGTTTAGTAACTAGTCCACCTCATCCAAAAGGGATTCTGATTAGTGAACAATTCCATTTTATATTTTAACCATATTAATAGGTGAAAATTAATAATGCCTGAAAGGGAGGTATAATCGTATAACTCAAGGATCAATTCTTGGTCCTCTTTTATTTATAATTTTGCGAATTCTTTACCTGAATCAGTTCCATGTATATGGGTTATGTATGCAGGTGTTATGTCGCCAGATGACCTACCCTTTAGTCAGGTCATCTGACCCAATACCATACCCAATGAGCTTAACGCAACTTGAATAAAAATGCTCAAAACTTATATTGAACCTAACAAACTAAGTTCATGTTGTTTGGTATATCAGCCAGACACTAAAATAATTATAAAAATATTTTTGTTTTTTGAATAATTTCTATCACTTCGTTGAGCGGATTCATACAAGTATTTGGATTTATTTTTATCCTTATTATTGTGGAGCATCATGATAATTATGTTATTCCAATGTTTCCAAGAGAATTGGTTTACTCAGGGATTAGAATTGTTCTCTCTACAGTCCAATGCTTGCAAAAGCCTTGTCTTTTCTCATTTTGACTATTGCAGGTCTGTCTGTTCCAATTTCAATACTGGGCACAAGAAACGATCTCCAAATTTTTGCAAAACAGAACTTTTCCCGTGTATTTTGTCTGAGAATTCGAACTTCAGTGGACAAACTGATTGAAAGAACTGGGTTGCATAATTGAGGAGAAGATGATGAAAGTATAGTTCTTAATTTTACTTCGAAATTGCCTTTATTTTAAGTAACCTATTTGTCTTGATCATGTGTAGTTTGTAGTTACTTTTATTTATCATTTAGACACTCAATCTATCGCTACCTTTTATTGGCTCCCCAAATAACTTTTAATGAAAACAAAGGTGATTGATTTGTATATTTTAAACCCTGGAGCTAGCAGACATTTGGAACACATCTCAAATACCCAAAAGGTTTGAGTAATAAATAAGGGGTTCCCAAAAAAGATAGTTTCCCCATACATTCGAGGACATTTTGTGATAAATTCACTAGAAACGGATGTTTAGAAAATTCAAAAAAGTTTTAAGAGAGGAAAATTGGCTCTGCCACCAAAGTCGCTGTTTTCAAAAAACACTTTGCATACAAAACACATCCTTTTTCAAAAAGTGAAGTTGTCAGAAAAAGTGGCACTTTACCGTATTCAAAAGGTCTAAGTCAAGAAAAGTTATCCATTAACAACAACAACCTTCATTGTCAGTTTTATATTCAATTGTAGTCTGAAAGTAAATTAAGGCTTAAAACATGAACGCATAGGTAAACCAAAATGAAACAAACAAGACAAATATGCAGACAAATAAACAATGAGATGCGATTTGAGTAAGCAACACCACTCGAAATGTGAAGCAGATCGACATATAAAGGAGAACTGGCTCAACGCGGTATGGAACCACATTCATCAACAGAACATCTGCAAATTGGTAAACACTTTGATTTGAAACAGGCATTTCAAACATTAACTTCTTTCTTTCATAAAAAAGAGCAACATGCAAAGAAAAATGACTATTTAAAGCTTACACCTCATTCTTTTTTTTCCTGCATATTTGTCTTGTTTATTTGTTTGCCCATGCGTCAATGAACCGCTTACTTACGACAGATCGCAATGAATATTGAAATGAAATCGTTGTTGTAAATTGTTAATTTCTTACTTTAGACCTTTGAATACAGTAAAGTGCCACTTTTTCTGACAAAATCATTTTTGGAAAAAGGGAGTGTGTGTTGATGCCAAAGGTGTTGTTTGAAAAGCAACAACTTTTGTGGCAGAGCGAAATGTTTCCTCTCTTCAAAACTTTTTAAAATTATCCAATCATCCAGTTCTAAGCGAAGTTATGCAACGAAATGCCCTTGAATTTTAGGGGGGAACTTATTTCTTGGGATCCCTGTATGTTGACAGACTGACCGGCATTCTAAAGGCACTCGTAGTCAAGCTCAGAACATGTTGATCATTCCATCATTCTGTACTCTGGAAGTAATCTGCCTAAAGGTACAAGGAGTAAGTTTGCTTATTTTTTTAAATGCCATAACCACATGCAATCCTGTTTATATATTTTTATGTGTATGTAATATGAAATGTGAGTGATTGGAAATGCATGTGTGTGTGTGTGTGTGTGTGTTGGTGTGTGTCTGTGTACATGTATACATGTAAATGTGGATATGCATGCATTGTGTTATGTGTGCATGTGCGTGCGTTTATGTGTGTGTGCGCATGTGCGTGCGTGTATGTGTGTGTGAGTGTGTGTGTATACCTGATAACTTCAAAAGTGCTACAGTCTTATTTGTATACATGTGCAATATAAGATTAAGTAACATATTTTTATGTATTATCGTACAATGTAATTATTGTTGTCAGGTCTTCCTGGGAGACCAGTACTTTTATATTGAAGGAATTTCCGGAATAAATAACGATGAAATAAATAAATAAATAAATAAGTAAATAAATAAATAAATAAATAAATAAAAGCTAGAGTCCAACGGCCATGTTGATTCAACAAGCTCACTGGCGGACGTTGCACTCGCGTTTATTTCGCCAGGTGACCCAAGAACATCGTGGTTTATTCAGTAAATTTACCGTCGCAAAGATCAGGTTTCATGGTTTTTTTGCAAATTTTCAAGATGCCTTCCAAAATAGCGTGGACCATAGGGATAGAGTAATTAAAGGCTAGAAGTCGGACGGCCATCTTAAATCAGCGATCTCACTGGTGGACACTTAGATGTTTACCGCCCAAGCCCATTACACCTAGGATGTTTTACAGCCCAAGCCCATTACACCTAAGCTTACAGGGGCACGGGGAAAAATGCACTTTTCGTTGATTTATAAAATGATCCTTCGATATCCACGAATATTCGTCAAGAAGTGGTTTGTTCAGAAAGTTTACCGTGCTAAGATCAGGCACGGGGTTTTTTGTAGATTTTCAAAATGGCTTCCAAAATAGCGTGGGGTATAGCATGTGCGTGTTGCTACGACGAGCGTGGGTGGTTAACACAGTAGTAATGCACAGTTGTAATATTTTAATAGTAGGAACTTTGACCTCGGTAAATGTGAAAACAGCGTCCGCCTAGCTTCTAAGAGATTTTAGCCCAATTAGGCTCCAGGACCAGCTGCTCCAGGACCATATGAAGGGCAGAGCATATGGTCCTGGAGCAGCTGGTCTGGAGCATATGGGTCCTGAGCCATAATAATCTGGAAAAATATTCAAGCAAATATGCTCCAGGAGCATATTTGAATACGCAATGGTCAATGGAGCTATGTCAAAATGCTCATGGAGCAGTATTTGACTTAGAATATTGCTCCAGGACCATATGCTCCAGGACCAGCTGCTCCAGGACCATATGCTCCAGGGAGCATAATTTCGGGCCAACATCTCTTCGAAGCGTCCGCTGCTCTTCGTGGTATCAGTGGGAATCTAGCAAAAATAGCGTGATCGTGCCCATTCTAAAGAGTAACGGGAACAGTCCAGAGGCCTTGGGGTGGGCTTGAAGATTAGAAGACCACTGAGGAGAAATCCTGGAATTGAACCTTGAGGTACGCTGTTTCTGAACAAAACACCTTTCTAAGAACATGTTAAAAACAATTTAACACTTCAGTCTTTTTGATTCTAAACAAATCAAAAAGTACCGAATTTATTCAGTGAAAAAATGCTTATCGTTTTATTTGAGACTAAGAATTCCGTACATTATTTCTTCCAGGATAAGCTTGCAGAGTGCAAGGGGCAGTCTGTGGACGTGTGTCGGCCTGCGGTCTCTAATGAACTCCGTAGTTTACTCAAGTGTTCTTTTAGCTACGATAGCCAATGCCAAACTGATGAGTAAGTTATCATCATGTTCTAGGCATGTCATTCATTTTCTTCTCACTCTTGTTTGTGAGGGAAGCAGGGGGAAGTGGGACTATCGCTAATGGGGTTTTTGCTTACTGCGCAGGCGCAAATGACGAGAACACTGTATTCCAACACAGGTTAGTTGCCATTGTCCAATCGGCGAACACATCGACACCGCTGTTATCACAAGTAAAATTCACAATGACTCTAAAACTGACTCCTTTTTTCTCTACAATAACATTTTTGACGCAAAAATTGTGTTATTTGACTTTTGGAACGAAAAATACCAACAAAATTACCAAATCTACTTTCAGGAACGTTCGGAAGTTTATAAATACTTTTTTTCACAAATATTCCACAAAATGACCTTCCAAATTGCTGAACAAAATTTATATAATCATGGTTGAGGTATTTTCTCGTCCATGCACTTGTGATAATCGTAAATCCAGACAGCTACATTTATTTTTAATGCGTCACTAAAATGGATTTCGAATTTTCACAATTAGAATACTTATACATGACATATTTATTTTGTGTCGCTCCTAAATGACAAAACGCCGACAGACATTGTAATATTAAATTACAATCTTCTTTCTACCTTTTTCCAGGAAAAACGACTACACCAAAGCCGTGTTTACTTTCAGCCAACTGTTCGTAGAAAGATTCCGATTCATCCCGTATCATTTTGCACCGATTTTCACCTTTCTCCCTCCGGCTTCAGATGGAGGCGCGTCATACGCATCCTCCACAGCAAATCGGAAGAAACCATCAAAGAAAGACGAGAGGAATTGAAGAAACTAGCAAATAGCTCCAAGTATAAGAACGTTTCCAGACGGCGAAAATATCTAGATTTCTTAGATATTCTTCTTGAAGCACGAGTATGATGTATTACTGTGGCACAACCGTATATAAAAAATTACAAAAAATACAAAATCACCTTGCAACAGCGACGCTGGAAAAGAAAAATCTCCTATGTACTTTTGTCCCTTGAACATGTATGAAGGAAATCTCGTACGTAACTTCTATTAGAATATTGCTTTAAACACGTTCAAGGGCCAAAAATACATATGAGGTATAAATATCAGAACATCAATTATCATTTATGAATTTTAGTACCAGTACCAATCAATTTTTTTGGGGGGGGGATTTAAACATGAAAAAGCATTAAATGTCAAGTAACTGCATGCAACACTAACCTATGGATTTAGTGATTATAGGGGGATTGAAAATCGATTAACATCTTTTCAATATTTTACTTATTAGGATGAAGATGGCGAAGGTTTAAACGATCTAGAAATTCGAGAGGAAGTCGACACTTTTATGTTTGAAGGACACGACACTACATCAAGTGCAATTTCATGGTGTCTTTACAATCTTGCAAGATTCCCTGAACATCAACAAAAATGCTATGAAGAAGTAGAACATTTGCTTCAAGAAAAAGGAAAAGCTGATTTGGATTGGTATATTTATAAACTGATTAACTTCTACAAAGCCTTGAAAAATATTTGGTATCCACTTAAATGTAAAAATTTATACGATGTTCAAATGTCTTTGAAGCCACTTAAAGCTGGGATGTAAGAGGACAAGAAATGTAATACACGACAAAACAAATAAATCTCAATCAAACAAAGTTTGATAACTTTAATATCGCGAAAAGAATCGGTGTTTATGATCAATCATGTACTGATTTGTAGCTATTTGTATCATTTTGTTTGCAGGAGTGATCTGAATTCTTTACCATTTACTACAATGTTCATCAAAGAAAGTCTTCGTTTTCATGCGCCAGTTCCAGGCGTTGCACGCACCCTCATAAAGGATGTCAAATTCCCCGATGGAACCTTACTTCCAAAAGGTATACCAGAATTTCTCTATTTACTGCACAACCTTCAGCCTAGGAAAATTGCCGTACTTCTCAGTGCTTGCTTGTACTCGATTTGTGTCGTCTTGTCATAACGAGACTAAAAAATATGCGTTAACATAGCGAATATCCCTAACGTCCCTTAACTGCTTCAAAACGCACCTGACAAAAAATCACGGAGCGGACCCTTGCCTTGCCTTAGTGGGAAATTGCTCCTACATCTGACAAAAAATACCGCTACCTCACTTTTTGTGGTGATTGTCAGATTTTCCTCCAGGAACGTTAGTGATATAGGAAAAATGCTCAATCACATCACTAAATAAAATATCAAAAAATTACAATACTCTTACTAGTCCCAACAAACTTCACGATGATTGTTGTTTCATTGGTGTTATGTTGTTTTTTAAACTAATGCTGATTCATATCTTATGTGACACAGGAACGATTGTTAATGTGGCCCCTATGGCTACACACCACCACCCCTTATACTGGGAAAACCCGGAAGTCTTCGATCCGTACCGATTTTTACCTGAAAAGAGCAAAGATCGACATTCGCATGCGTTTATCCCTTTCTCGGCTGGCCCGAGGTAAATATACAAGCTATATATTTGAAATATCTTTATTACGTATAGCGCGTGTTACTCTTTTCATGCACTATCCCAAAATGTATTTTTTGTTATTCTGCACAGGAATTGTATAGGACAACATTTTGCGATGAATGAATTGAAAGTAGCCGCGGCAATGACTGTCCGGCGATTCCATATAGCCGTAGATCCGGACAAGCCGCCTGAGTGGACATCTCGTCTCGTCCTACGATCGTTAAATGGCATCCATCTTAAGTTCAATCCACGATAGTTTTAGGGCGAGATTCTAGAATAGGAACGCTTTATTTTCCAAATCTACCAAAGTAACCCCAACGAATCCACGGTATTACAGTGTATTAAAAAGTAATAATGTATAGGCCAGTTAACAGCAATGTTTGTAAACATGTTAGGGCATGGTATCTTGAAATAGGTCGGCCTGACTGTTACACACTGGCAATTGTATCTGTTAGAGTTTTAATACTATGGGCCATAACGATTCGCAGGAATGGATTCGCAGGCAACGACATAGGATGTTAACTGGTCTTAACTGGACAGACAGGCAGAGATACTTTTTAAATATATAAAAATATCCATGTACGATTGAATGTTATGTTGACAAAAATGTGAAATTATCTCATTGCATGGTTTAGATATACTCCATGGGATCAAAGAGAGAAAGATGCTTGCATAAGGACATTGGTCACGCATATCGGCGAAGTAACTGATTTCTGCGCAGTTATTATTGTCTAATTATATCTTACAATACTCTAGGGTATGTCAAGTGCAAAAGTTGCACATGTGATTGAAAATGAATAAAATGTCATCACAATTTCTTTTCCTAAATATCAGTGACCAGTAGATTTTACATCATGCTGCATTGACTCGAGCAAGTAATAGCACTGTTGATATCCAGTAAATCCGCTCGGTATGCAGAGAATAAAGCACTTAAATTACCTTTTATTAGGAAATACACTTCTCGTGCTAGCGTCTTTTGCTACTGGGTGTTATTTTTAATAACAGCTCTAGAGCTTGTTATTTTTAATAACATGCACACTCGGAAGCTGGGGTTACAACTGAACATGCGGGTCACGATAATGATTCTAGAAATACAATGTCCTGACAATTAGATTCATCGGCGCGATCTGTATAATACTGATGGCAAACTTAAGACACAAAACTGTGCAACGTATTTATGTTGAAATATAGAGCGGTATGCTACCTGTAAATGAACTTTAAAAATGATTGCTCTGTACATCAACCATTTTCTCATAAATAGACATGACACAATTTATTATTTTTACAACAGCAAATATATGATATAATTCAGATATTTGATTTTCATACTGTCATTTTATTTTTTTATGCAGAACTGCAATTCCTTTAGGGTAGTTGCAAGAAAACAAAAATGAAAGCAAACAACAAAAACCTACCCATGAACATTTTAAGATGATCTGTCCAAACACTGGTTGAATATAGAGGGTACCAGAAGCGGCTAGGGGCCGACCAGGTAACCTCGTCAAACAAGAAGATTATGGTATGTGCGTGCTTTATTCCGTTAATGTGTTTATTTAAGTATTACGAAAAACGATTTTCTACCGCCTCGAGTTTCGTGGCGTGCGTCTATAGGCGCTCCTCTTGTAATCAAGAGGTTCTGGGTTCGATTCTCACTTCTGACGCTAGATTTTAATCTATTATTTTGGGACTTAGAGATTGCAATGGAAACTTCATAGTTGGCTAAACTGTGATTTACACGGTAAGTATAGGGTTACCTGGTCGGCCACTAGCCGCTTGTGAGGGTACCTACCTCCCCCCCCCCCAAAAAAAAAAGAAGGTACTAAGTCAGCTTTAACCTCTTGAGATCAAAATTGCAGAAGCTCCCCATCCTACGCCGTCATTTCCATTTGAAATCAAATATTGCTTCCACAAATGTCGGTAGACGTTTCATAGAGAAGTCCCACTGATGCAAATGAGGTATTGCCATTCATTCCGTCAAGCGCTACTGCACAATGTCAAACAGCGCATGACGGCATCAATTGTAATACCTCATTTGCATCCAAGGGACTTCTATATGAAACGTCTACCCAAATGTCGGCATCACCCAATACACATAAAGATTGGTACATAATTTAGAAATATACTATAACAGCAACGGTCATCAGTTCAAGATTTGGTGATTTTGTTTTATTCAAATCTTCAACTCTATTTAATTGCACTCAAATTGTTAAAATACATGTACTAAATCTAGGGCGTAAAGCACTGATAACTCCTTCATGTAATTTCTGCATGAAATAATCAATATAGACATGTTTAGGGATGAATAGGGTTTATATTCTTTATTCTGTATAGGCTTGGTTGATTTCTTTCATTCAAATCCTACTCCAAGGATAAACCAAAACACTCCCCGTATTGCTTCGTATTTAGCAAAGCACTGATAAATCAACCATTAGCACTTATTACTCGAAGGTTAATGGTCATGAGGCAATCAATAACAAACCCATTTGGGAGTGTGGCTAACGTAGTCATAGACGGTAAAAGACGAAATTGTTTTTAAATATGTTTTAACATTTAAATTGCGGACAAATTTTATTTCTTATCAATGCAATGTTAGCAGTTTAACCCAAAAAATATTGTTTTAATTGTTTTTTTATTATACTCTAAGTGTATGCTATATAATCAATTCACTAGTTAACCAAGTCAAGCGCTCAAGCCTGTTATTTTCACGAACGCCATCTAACTCATTGATTATCTATATCGTACAGAGCCATTGTTACCCATTACAGCTTTAAAAGATTCAGGTGTCATCACCAAAGAAGGTTCATATAGATAGAGAGGCAAAACGGTACGTCATCTTAGAAATTCATAGTCTCGCATGTTTTGCCGACACAAAAGAAAACATAGAGACCAAAAAATAGAAAGCAATGGCTGCATACTCGTCTTCCACATTTACTGTGGTGCCCGCTTTGGCATATACACTAATCGGTTGTGATAAAAATGATGTTGTATGTGTTAGAGGTGGCAGGTTGTACTAATAGTGCACCTGGACCATTGTGCTCAGACTCACGCGCTTAGTTGGATTAGGCGCGGCTTAGGTGAAAGATGTATTCATTGAGGCGGTTTATTTAAATCAAGACGACTGACGTGTCATTTCATTCGTTGTGTGGCCATGGGTAGGACAAAATTTAACCACCCAATAGCACCCAACATCCAACAACTGATATTTTGCCGGATTGTTTGTATCGAATTGACATTATGTGTGTATACAAGCACCCAAACTAATAATTATTCCGTGCAATATTCAAAATGTCAGCGCCCAGCAACGGACGACTGGTTTTGAATAGGGCTCAACCCCCTTCTAATCACCCCGATTAAGATTGCGTAATTTTTTTTTCAGACGCAAACCACAAGATACTGTCCTCTTTCACGGATTAATAAACCAAGCTTCTACTGTGCGTTCAATAATGGAAGAAAGAGTAGAGGAACCACAACGACTCCCACAATCGATTTAATTGTTATAATTCACCCCCACAAAAGGAAGGGTGAAAAACCACCATTTGATCATAACCCTCTGCCGCAATCGTGATAGGCCCAGCAATAATTATGAAGAATATTTTGAAAACTCTTGTCTGACACACGTAAAAGTGTTTCCGTTTCAGTTTATTACGTTTATTCAGTCTGTTTCAGCGTAACATATCGTACGTGACAGAAATGTATATACAGAATATTATATAACTAAGGGGCCATTAAAGTATCAATTGTAGGACTGTACTAAGTGATGAAAACAGGTGGGGGATATGACAATGCTAGGACCAGTAATGGACAGCCCGATAGGGCTTATGGTTATTGCCGGCCCTGGAAAACATACAAGAAACTACTTCTCAGTATTACAATAATGATACAAGGTAAGGGATATATAGAATATTACATAGGTAAAAAAAATATACATAACAAAAAAACAGGCACAAAACAAACAAAAAAAAATATCTAAGCTAAACAAACACTTAGACGGGAATACAGGAAACGGGAGTTTGGTAGAAGGTCTGAATTGTAAACAGGTCTTGCTGAGGTATGTAATACTACTTCATAATGGAGAAGCAGAGGGATAGAAAGGTTTAGAGGTGAAAGAAAAGTAAGGAACGAGATAGTAGAAATAGGAGAAGAAAGGTGAGGAGAGAAAGAAATCAAGGATACTTGGGGAGAAATTGAAAAAAGAATTGTGACTGGGTTGATGAAATGTTTTTCAGTTGAGCTTTAAAAGTTATTTTTGTTTTGATTGTTGTGAGGATTCTGGAAGATCATTTCCTTCCAAAGTTTAGCGCCGGTGATACTGAATAAAGTGCTTTCAGAGGAAGATTTTGGGGGGGAGATGAAGTTTGTCGTCTTGTCTGGTGTTATAGCTGTGGATTTGTCGGTTTGTGGTAAAGTAATTGCTGAAGGTCGGTGGTAAATGATTGTTGTGTCGTAAACATTGAAGAGCGTGGGTTGTTTGCAGTGGTTGAGGTGCTCTAATTTAAGTGTTTTCGTGAGTGAAATAATGAAGGTGTGAGTCTGGGGGGGTGAGTTTGTGATGTGAGAATGGCCCATTTCTGCGTGATGTTTAGTTGGGTGAGTCGTGAATGATAGGAGGCCCAGATGATGTTACGGTAGCTAAACGTATGGGAGAACTGTGTGTTGTAAAGTGATTTAAGGTGTAGTCTGGAAGGCAGTGTTTAACTCTGTAGATTGTACCAATTGCGTGAGAGGCTTGGTAGAGGACAGAGTTGAATGTTCGTTCCGTTAGTTGGTAGTTCGATTGTATGCCAAGAAATTTGGTTTGAGTGTACCTGGGAGATGCTCTGCTTATCTATTGTTAATGTTTGATGTATGAGTGTGTGTGAGAGAGTAAGAGAGACAGTGTTGTAGTTAGTTTTAAAAAAATTGAGAGGAAAGTTTGTTAGCCCGAACCCAGTCAGTGATTTTTGCGAGATCATGGATTCATGTTGTTAAAAAGTGGAATAAATGTTAGTGTTTGAACGAAAAATGTTTGGTCCTCTGCAAATACGATTAGTTAAGGTGTTAGAGATGTTGGTGATGTCATTCATGTAAATGATGAAAGTAGCGCCAGGTCCAGGATTGAGCCGTTGTGCGGGATCGCAACTGTGGATGGATTATGATGATGGTGGAGTGTAACGTAGTGATTGTGAAGCGGTTAGTTAGGTAAACCCTGAAAACCACTCCAAGGCGACTCCACGGACACCGTAATGATAAAGCTTGTGAAGAAGACATGTTGGGTCAATGGTGTCGAAAGCCGTGGAGAGATCCCGGAATACCCCATGGTGTGGAGTTTATTTTTTAGGCAAAAGGTGAGGTTGGATATTAGTTCAAGGAGTGCCATGTAAGTCGAGCGTTTGGGCCGAAAACCGTATTGTTCATCGACAAAGAATGTTGTGCGTGTTTGAAGAAGGTAGACAACGGTGTACTGAACTTTTTCAGTAGTTTGAACAAGAGGAAGAACAGAATGGGCTGTTTAATTGGCAATGTTATGTGCATCTTTGCGTTTTAAATAGGAATGACTTGGATGATTTGAGGTTGATCTGGGATGTTACGGTTCGAGAAGTGATTTGGTTAAATAGGTGCAAAGACGGCAAAATGAGTTATCATAGGATTTGTTAGCATCACAGGATCTATATTGTCGGTACCCGCACTTTTACCAGGTTTAAACAGGTGGCGAAGTTTGTGCATTCATCAAACATTAATGGATTTAGGAAAGTACGAGGTGAAATGTGTTTTTGAGGGTGGTTTGGTTAATGGGTTATTGGAAGGTGGAATTTTGTTAGCTAAAGTTTCTGCCCAGGTTAGTGAAGGGGTCGTTGAATGCGTTAGCTATGCCAAGCGGGTCACTATTTTTATTATTATGAGTGAAAGGTCGGGATTTGTTTAGTGGATACCTTCCTACATAGAATGTTGTTGAGGAAATGTCCAGTTTTTTTGGATCAAATTTTTGATGTTTCTGAATTTGTTCTGTGTTGTGTTTTTTTCTGGCAATTACGATAATGTGAGTTAAATTGTTTTTGTAATGTGCATATATTGTTGTTTGAGTTGCTGGTGTGTTTTCTTTACGGTAGGTTTTATAGAGGCCGTGCATGTGTTTGATTGACTTGGAAAATTGCTGTTGTCATCCAGGGCTGGCTTATGGTTACGATTTTTTTAGGTCTTCTTTTGAAAGGGGAATGATTCGTTGTAATGGTTCGTTATTAAGTTGTAATGAAGTTGCCGTACGCTATGTTCGGGTCATTTTCTGTCCGAGTATATGTTCCCATGATACAGTGTTGAGTCTACGGTTAAATGTGCTAATGTTGATAGATCTCTGTAGTCACGTTTAGTGATGTTGTTTTTGTTGGTAATGCTTATGGCTTTAAGTGATGTAATGTGGAATATTGGGAAATGATCTGTAGATCGGTGACAACTATCCCTGGTGTGGAGTCTGTGTCAGTAGAATTGGTAATCATGTATCAATGAGCGTGGCTGAGTTGCTGCGTAATTCTTGTAGGTAGTTCATTTAGGGATATAAGGTTTGCAAGTGAGTGATGTGGTAATAAAGTCATTAATGTGTGGATGAGTGGAATAATTGAGAAGATGACATTAAAGTAACCGACAATATCGACATCACGGTTAGTTTGAGTTAGTGCAGTGAGAAGCTGCTCGAAGCTATTGTTGAAATTGTGGATTGTGTGTGTTCATTGGCAGGCCTGTAACTAATCCGTAGGGTTATGTGTTGGGGTCTATTGTTGGTGTTAATGGTGAGTTCAATGAAAAGTAAGTCAAATTCTGGTCATGCCTGCGTGTGGTGCGATGCTTTTGTAGGAAGAGGTGATTTTTTATGTTAAAGACCAAACTCCCCTTCCTACTGCAGTGGGCCTCCTGGAACGTACGTATAGCCATTAAAGTGATGGTGGTGATTGGTGTCAGTAAGCCCATGTTTCCCGAAAAGCTTCGGACAGAGAAAGAGTGGGTGAGGTGACAAGGTAGTTAGTGATTTTCGTCATATGATTTTGGGATACTACGGCAGTTGAAAAGGAATATGGAAAATGAGTCGTTGCTTGTTGGGAAATTAGTGTGTTTAAAAACTGTCGTCAGTGTGATAGTGGTAGTCAGAAACCAGAGTGTTTGTGGGTGTGGTGTGAAGGAGGGTGGTCGCTGTTTGAGATGATAGGGGGTCTGTGAGTACGGGTTGATGCAAAGTGAATTAAGTTTGATTTCAGTGTTAGTAGTTTAGTGTTGGTGAAAATTCAATTTAGTGAGCGCGAGTCTTCGTCGTGAAGTGGTGGTTTTAAATGGCAGTTCGTAAAGGGCTGTAGCAGGGCATGGCATACTGAAAAGGTAAGTCAAAGGAAAATAATAGCGAGGGGGGTTATATGGGAGAGAGAAAGAGAGAGGAGAGGAGAGTGAAGAAAGGGAGAGAGAGAAGAGATGAGATGAGAAGAGGAGAAAGAATAGAGAGGAGATTGTGTGAAGAGAGCGGGGAGAGAACTGAGAGATTGGTTGGGTGAGTAGTTGAAAGAGGAAGAAAGTTAGAAGACCGAATGAGAAAGCGGGTAGATAAAACAAGCGGGTAGATGTGAAACAATACCTGTAGACAAGATGTGTTGACAAGTCAGACAAGACGAAAGCAAAAAAAGCAAAGCCACAGGGTAAACATAAAACAAAACAAGGGGCTAAGAAATAAAATTGCTAGCTTATTTTGTACGATAACTTTAAGTAGATGAGGGTTACAGAAAAAAAAAAACAATTGGGTTGCTTACAAACAAGGGTTAATAAATTAACAGAAAACAAAAAAACAATAAGATTACAAATACGACAAATACTAGCCAAACAACCAAAAATATCTTATGTATTAAATATATCACAAATTTATAGGGAAATTGCACGCAATAAAAGATAAGTAAGGGAAACAATAATACTATTGGAAAGAAAAATACCAAAACTAGAATGGAGTGGGGAATTCTTAAAAAGAACAAACTAAAAGAACAATATTGTATCGGGGATATATAAAAACTCTATTAATCCATTTCCCTACCCCATGCAGTGACGTCAGAGCGAGATTGATGGCCGCACCAGTAAACCGCGCGCTGGGTTTAGAGCGACGGGCGTTATACACGTGCGCACAAAGTGGCAAATTCTGACGCGTGCGTAAAAGCTCCGTCAAGGTTATGACATCTCTGCCGGCGGTTAGAGAAAATGGACTACGAAAAACCAATGATACTGATGACAAAAATATGGATATAGGGGAAATTTGAACAGACTATTAGATAAGCCATGCAGTATTAATCATTATGGAGTGAGGACCCATAGATAATTCAGGTATATAATACACTAGAATAAAATATGGTAAGTATAAGTACAAAAGTAACAAATGTGTGACAGTGTACAATAAAGAACATGAAATATGGAGCAGTATAACCAAAAATAAGATTTAATGTAACTTGGCTGTGTGTTTGCATGTGGTGTGTGTGGAGTGTGTGTGGGTGGTGTGTGTGTGGTGTGTATGTGTGTGGTTGATGGGTGTGTGCATGTGGCGATGATCATTTGAACCATAAGCAAGTCATTGACATTTATCTGAAAAGAAGTGTAGATAGAATTGAAGTAAGAGGTAGTAGTTTAGTTTAGGAATAGAAACTTTAGATAGTTAGTGAAATAAGGGGGGGAATTATAACAGAAACAAACTAAACAGAACAAAAATTTGTAATCGGGGATATATATATACAAACGATACTCCATTTTCCACCCATGCAGTGACTTCAGCGCGAGATTGAAGGGTTGCCACCAGTAAACCGCGCGCTTGTAAAGTATATTGAATGATTACAACATTTTCCGGCGATCTCCGGTGTGTATTTGTTGTTGTTTTCGTTATATAAGAAGTTAATATACATCTTTATGCGTTCAGCTTTACTGCCCAAGACTGCCCAGTGTGAAAAATAAAGAATGAAAGTTTGACTAAATTTGAAAGTCGAATCGGGGGGATCGTTGGGCACCCATGCTCGTTCCAGGGGTTCTGAAAGTGACCTCTAACGGGACCAATTTTCAGTTAAAATATACTCGGCCCCTAAATGGACCAGCTTTGGTGAAATTATAGTACTTTTCAGTGAAAATATACACCTAATGGTACAGCAGTAATATGACATCTTTACTGTGATTTTTAAAATATATTTTCCCAGTTATATACTCTCTTTTGAAATCATACTTATAACGTATTATAAACATCTTTACATGTATGCAAAATATTTTTGATTAATATTGTAACAATTAATTTTTCACTGTAATGCATTATTTACATAATTATTTGTTGTAGGCCTATTCTATGATGAACAAATAAAATTGATTGAAGATTGAAGGTAATTTGCAGTGAGATTATACCCCTTGCGGGGCCTGTTCTCGAAACATGAAAAAAGATACACATTTAAAATAGCCAACATACAAGAAAAATGACTTAGGGTTATATTGCTGATATGTTTAGGTTAATTTTTTCTATTTGTATCATTGAACCAGTCACAGCTGAATTTGTACCCCCAGCGGGACTAGAACTTGATTAATTTGAATTTGATACCCCTAGCGGTAGTCCCGCATTTGCAGCTAGTCCCTCTTTTTTTCCGATGACCCGGAATCTTTTCGCAATGAAGAAACAACCACGAACTGAGAATTTTCTCGAGCCAGAAATTCTGAATAGGATTATCCTCGGAAGGGCCACTTGAGAGAATATGAATATCAGATAGATCGTTCAAACGTCAAGTGGGTCGTTGTGGTTCCTTCTTATCTCTTTCTTCCATGGTTTAATTAATTTTGACCGTAGGTTTCATCATTTTGTCCGGAAAGGAAACAAAGATAAACAACTTTCCTGAAAGAAAGTTGTTTGGCAGACTGTGACCTAACATATTTGTACAGAAACACAACTTAACTTCAGTAACTTGCCGCGTAACCCCATTTCTATTCAATTTACTCTGTTAGCACACAGGGTGAGTCAGAAAAAAGTACAACCAAATGAGGGATTTTTTTATGAAGAAACCTTAACAGAATTGACCAAATTAATTCATGTGTTAGATAGTCTGTTTTATCAGCTTTCACAATAATTTTAAATTTTTAAAATCGATCAAGCCATTCAAAAGCTACAGTTATTTTTGTGAAGGTACCCATTTTCTGCCCGAACAAATTTCTCACAGACTGTACACAGGAGACTCATTACTACGCAGCGTGAGGGCTTCAAAATAAAATAACAGGTTGATTTCTTTGGCGCCGTATTCAAATGCTCCGCAGGACATGTGTTGAATGGTAATGCAGAATACTTAAGATTTAATGAAATTAACAGTATATTTTTAAAATGGAACATTTAATGCTTTATCTGTTATTCATCCCTATACATGTAATCTGGAAGTTTTACTACGTGGAAATAAAAAGAATGAAAAGAAACGAATGCTGCATATTGTTGCTTCAAGTCCAAAAAATGATTTTATTAAATATTATTTTGATATTTTTGATATACGGTTTAATTTTACAGTCTTCCCCCAACGATGTACCCAGACATTTTAAATTGTGGAAGGGGGGCAGGCGATGGGAACCATTTTACCTTTGGGGTATCACTAAAACACATTTTGCAAAGGTGAACACGGTAACCTGTCAATACTATCAATTTATTACTTTCCTGATCTCTATTGGGGCCAGGAGGGGCAAAGATTTTGAGTGCGAATCCTACCCTTACTCTTACTCCTTCCACTCCCACGCCCTCACCCATAGGCTGGCTACGTCACTAGTAATCCCTGACATTTATTCAAAATGTGTAATTAATGGAGGATATGCTGCAAATCCCAAAGCTGAACGTAAAACCAAGAGTACTCTTTGGGTTACTGAGTGTGTAACTTGTTCGGTCTTTCACATCGGGTACTTTCACTTCCGCAACTGTAACTTTTGAACGCGTTAGTCAATTTTAATGTCGTATTTTTATATGAGAGCTAACAAAACAGGAAATGTACTACAGTAAGAAAATATATGAATAGCGCAGAGGGTTTTCCATGTAAAATCGCTCAATTTGGTTGTTCTTTTTTTTTGACTCACCCTGTAGGTCGTTAGACCCCCTTCTTTTGTATCTTTCTAAATACATGGTGGTAAATTGAATAGAAATGAGGTCCAGCAATAAGTTATGGATCTTGGTTCTCCACAAAGATGTTATAGTCGGGTAGATATGGTCCAAGTTATGGCCTGACCGTAAAGTTGAGTATGTATATTATACATTTTTTTGCTGAATGTGATAGATAAGGGTGTGTAGAATTAGAATCTGCCTGGTGCCACCTTGGCACCCTTGGGCGTTTAGAGAAATCCAAGATGGCGTCGCCATAAATGATAATTATCTATTCAACCCTATATTATCACACTATGGAGTTAATAAATGTACTATAGGACCCAATGAACAAGTGTATGGCACTTGTAACATTGAGCCATACTTCAAATTTAAAATGGAAGCCAAATCTAATAATTTTAAAATATGCCCTATAACAGCAAATACCTGCGATAGAAAATAAACATGAAGTACTTAGATTATGTTGTTAGACACAATAAATGTGTTTCTGATACTTTTAAAGTTGTAACATGACGCCAATCAATATGGCAGCCAAAAACGTGAATATCTTTTAAAAATACTTGACACAAATATCTAAATATTACCTTCAAGTATAAATTATTGTCAATGAAACAATGAGAAATGTACCTATGATCATAACCAAGTGATACCAGGTAATCCCGATAAATAAAAATGAGTCAAATTATAAATTGAATGCAATATATGTGAAAAAATGTAATTCCTATGGTATTTTGACAACTTTGCGCCATATTAGTTTTATTTCGATTTTGGCGCATTTAAAACAAATTGAAATGTATTTTGTACATTGGTTAGGATCAAAGGTACATTTCTAATGTCATAGACACATTGATTTCGATTTGAAGGCTGTAATACTTTGTGTCAAGTATTTTTTGAAGATGTTCACGTTTTTGGCTGCCATATTGATTGACGTCGTGTTACAACTTTAAAAGTATCAGAAATACATTTATCGTATCTAACAACATAACCTAAGTCCTTCATGTCTATTTTTTATCTCAGGTATTTGCTGTTATAGGGCATATTTTAAAATGATTGGATTTGGCTTCCATTTTGAATTTGAAGTATGACGTAATGTTACAAGTGCCATACACTTGTTCATTGGATCCTATAGTATATCTAGTAACTCCATAGTTTGATAATATAGGGTTGAATAGATAATTATCATATATGGCGACGCCATCTTGGATTTCTCAAACGCCCAAGGATGCCCAGGTGGCACCCGGCAGATTCTTATTCTACACACCCTAATCTATCATTTTCAGCAAAAAAATTGCATATATACTCAACTGTACGGTCACATGAACGTTCTCTCTGACTATTAGGTCAGCTTACCAAGCAACATATCCACCTCGAGTTTCGTTCACATTATTTTTTTTTTTCTGATGAAATATACAGTCAAAATTATTGACCTCACAGTAGAACCTCAAAGTTTATTTTAATCGCAAACGAGGCCAGCTCAATCCAAACTGGGTAGACGTTTCATATAGAATTTCCAAGTATACAAAATAAGGTGCTGCCATTAATTCCGTCCAGCACTACTGAACACATCATACAGAGCATGACGGAATCAATGAGAATATCTCATTTGCGTACTTGGGACTTCTATGTGAAACGTCACCCTAAGCTGGGCGGGGTAATGAGGCTATAACGCCTGACATCTTTTCAACTGCATGGACAGTAACAGTGGCTCTACAGTTCCAAATAAAAAAGGGAATCTGAAGTGCTTTGTCCGCTGAATACCAGGTAGATTTACTTATCAATAACGCCATTATTTGCTTGAGTCCATGTAGCATAATGTATGTCCCTTGATCACTGATATTCAGAAAAGAAATGGAGATGGCATTTTTAGAAAAGAAATGGAGATGGCATTTTTAGAAAAGAAATGGAGATGGCATTTTATTCATTTTCATGAAAATGTGCAACCTTTACAATTGCCATAACCAATAAATGGTAATTATAATATTTATTATTATTTAAAGTGGAAAATGGTTTACTTCTGCGAAGTATGTAATCAAAATGAACAATTTTCCTTTGATCCCATGGCCAAAATTGGGTTGAAAGTAAAAAAAAAATACCCTTTTTATGTCACAAACCTGACCGAAGAATGACCCTTTTATGTTTCACTATTATTTAGAAAAAACTTTCTGGACCATTATAGGTATGTCCAAGCTAAATTTCTTATCATAACATTGGCAATGAATAGCGTAAAATATAATGATAAAACTGCAATTTTGCAATAAGCATTTATATATTTTAATTACATCGTATCTGACAAAATAAAACTCATACATGTAACATAAACTATAAATAATATATATTTTTATCTCAGCTCTAGAGATACACATTATATTTAAGAGAAGAGTGTACGTGAGCAAAGTGATTCTTTTTACAAGGTCCAAAAATGACCAAAGCTCAAAGAAGGCCCTCTTTAAGCAAGTACTGTTATACGTTAAGGGGCAATTCGTGATTTCAGCATTTTAGAAGTTGTTTAATAGAGATCCTCAAAAGGAACTTAGTTTCTAATTTGACCAAATCTTCACGCATAGTACGGTTTAAGTCGCATTTTGCAATTCTCTGATTGGCCCATTACATGATATAACCTCTTTTATTATGATTGGTTACATGATATAACCTATAAGGTCAATATGCACAAAAAGCTAGACCAGGTTTAAAGTTAGACCTGGTCCAAATCAAAACTAGTGTTATCCACAATTGACAGTTATTTACATTTTCTTTATAAATTAACTAGCAAATGTTAAAGATTTAAATGCAAATTTCAAAATAAATACAAAATATTTCATGTCAATGTTAAGGAAAATGTCTTTTCTGGTGGGACTAAATTACACTTAGACCAGTCTAACACTTTTGTGCATACGGACCTAAGTAACCAATCATATTAGACCTATATATTTGTGAAAACCTTTAAGCTTTTCGTACCATATCTAACTATATCTCTCCCATTGGCTATGCCGGTAAACCTCAGGAGGTTATTCATCACGAAATACCCTTTTATACATTGCACCAATTAACCTTACAGCTCAGACGAATATACCTAAAAGAGATTCGAAGCAAGTAATCAATGGATTGTTTGCAGCGTGCAATGTCTGGTACGACATTATTATGTTAATTCAACGATTCCCTCGACTGATCTAGAAGCAGTAATCCTTATTCAATACATTTCAATGTATAACCCCAAGATTTGAGTGTGGCGGGCTATTTTTAAATCAATGATGCTCACACGTGCGTGGTATTTGTCAAAACGCCTTGAACACAGTTTAGTACTCAATGACTTTCCATATAACCATGGCGAAAAACTTAAAATGACCCCAATTTTGTACACTCATTTGTCGACTATAGGTAGAATTTGCTCCAATTCAATGTATTAATGACATTCTTGGATATCTTCAAAATACACTGAGTTAACTAAAATAGGTGTTTTTACCTTCTTTCTCAATATCAAAAATTGAAACAAATTTTGGCCAGTTTATTTCTCAAACTGTTATTTTTTTAACAGAATAGGATCTAATTGGACATTTTATTTTAATTTTGACTTAAGTCTTATGAAAATGAAGTTATTGATGACCTGGCCAAACCCATAAAGTGTCAATGTGAGCCGGTCCTAAATTGAGTAAAATTGACTGATTCGCAGGATACCTCGCTCATAAAAAAGTTAAGGTGCTCACAGCGCCATCGTGCGGCCAAGTCATTACAAGCCGCAACAGACCTGGTTCGATACGCTCGAACTGTTAACAATGGACTACGGCTTTGCTTCCCATCTCTTTTAGGTATATTCGTCTCAGATTGAAGGCAAATATTTTTGATACTGTAAAGTCCTCCATACGGTAGAGTTTAGACGATGTCTGAGCATGCTATGCTGCTGTAGTCTTTTTAAAGAGAATATCAACTGTTTTGTTGCATTTATGAAAGGTAGGCGAATCAAGTTAAAAATGTCGTGAACTCTGAAGCCATTGCTCCATTTGTCTACATTAACAACAAGGGAGCTGTAGTCGTGTTCATATAAGATCAAACTTGCTGTAAATTCTTAACCAATTGTTTCACTGACTTCTCTTGCACACTCGCCACAATCCCTCGCGAGGGGATTAGGAAATTCTTCATTCTTCTGTAGTTTATAATACTACTCATGTGCGAGTTCTTAAGAGATGTGGCAGACGAAGTGATGAAATTTTTGATCACCTGATAAGATTACTGCGGCGAATTTGCAAAAATGTCAAGCTCTTTCAATGTATGATGATTCAGTAATAACCGTCTCTTTGAACCTGTAAAGAAAATCAACCCCAAAAAAAATATAACGTTATTTTATTTTAATTACCTGGGTATTTTTCCCACAAATTTGCCCATTTTTAATCTGTAAACTAAATGTTCCCCAAGCTCAACCAGAGTGACCGTGGTAAGTGTTATGTTGCTTACAATTTTTGTAAAAGCAATAAACATAAAGTAAAATAAAATCACTGTCTTTTCGACCAAGATTAGCTGACATTTTGACCAATTACTAGCGAAACATGAATACTTTTTTAACAAGCATTACAGTTTGAAAATGTGAAACTCAATATAATTTCCGTGTGTCCTTGGTACGATATTCATGAGTTAGACTAGAGTAAAGACTCTTTTACGGATTATACTTGTAATCCTTTGATTCTTTTATAGAAGATTTCGTGCTAGGCTAATTCCGTGCAGTCTTACATGAAGGATGAACCATAATTTCTTACCGGAGGAAGTGCAAGTTGGCGTTCCATCCTCGGTCTGTTAAATACCGATGATCGATAGTCAAGGTTCGAACCCCGGTCATAGAGATCCCCTTCAAACATGGGATTGGTCGTCCCATATAAAACAAGCTGATTTTGATCGCCTGAAGTGTATGCATTTACCGGTTGCCGGTACAATGACGGTCCCTGTAGAGGTAATGAGATACAAATAAGAAAGTGTATTTTCATATTAGCTGAATAAATGCTGATGCTGCTGTCTGTCCACATCAACGCAATTCATGATCAACTCCTCTGTCAATCTGAAGATGTGGGTCAAGTCCAATCTAAATCTTGGACTCTGCCAATTATGTCATCATTGTCATTGTACACTGATCCACATCCTCATGGTTGTAGCTACTCTTTACAAAGCGGAAGATATATACAACTGGCGCCATGACCAAACACTGAAAGCAATCTCTGCCACCATACGTCGTAGAGGCAAATCAGAAAAAAAAAAACATCGCACCTGAGAATCTGAACTCCACAATAGTCTTTCGCACAGCTAATGGTACAACCTATCGAAATTCAGTCTTACCAATGCCTAAGACAGGGCCAGGGCCAACCAACATTCTGAAGAGGGCCAATGACTGGATATTCCTGATGGATGAGGAACACAAACAAATAGTGTTCTCTCCAGAAATCACTGAGACAGCTAAGAGACCAGATATCACCATCTTTTCTATCAAATTAACAAAGACATTGATCATCATAGAGCTGACGGTCCCTATGCAGGAGAACCTATCCAATATATATGCAAGAAAGAAGTGCAAATACCAAGATCTAGTGGCTGACTGTGAAAGCAGAGGATGGTCTACATACTACTTTCCAATAGAAGTAGGAAGCAGGGGTTTCTGCAATACATCAGTCAACAAATGCCTGGCATCCTTGGGCATTCCTAAAGGAAAGAGAAAGACTGTAACTGATACAGCAGCCAAAATTGCACTCAGAGCGAGCTATGTCATCTGGCTCAGCTGAAGCTCAAATGCATTCACACAGATGGAGCTACAAGCAACTCCAGCAATATGGTCTGAGGGAAGTGGAACGGTTGAGCGCTCACAAAACCAGGTTTAACCCGCCAAAGTCTGGTCAAAGCCCAGAGACCTCAGAACACACTAATCTAGACAAATACATACTGCATAAGGTGAATTCTTCTTACTAATTCACCTTCACAGAGGGAGATATATCAGGAGTGCTTATCTTAAAACAGATAAAACTAGGCTCCGAAGGTGACAGCGCTGGTGCTCTACCAATGAACTATTCCATAAGTTCTGGGACCAAATATGCAATTTGCATAACGCGTATAAAACGTATTATATTTTAACGTAAGACTAAAATTGTACGCATTTATAAAACTTTAAAAATTACAATTAAGTTTTCGTAGTCATTCTCTTGCACCACAGATTTTTGGTGGTCTCTTTATGATGCTAATGTTAACTCTTCCTTAAGCGGCACTGGAACATTTCCCAAAATATGAAATTTCTTCAGTTGCTCTCAATCGTCGCTTCATTCCCATCGTGATCGTATCTCCCAAAATACGTGTGTCGAGAAATCCAATGAAAATCTTCCTTCGTAATCCGCTCAAAACATACCGATTGCGTCCATTATTCCCAGGCAAAAGGATATCATCAAGAAACCTTCAGATTGTTTAATTCAGTTGAAAAATCAATGCTGGTTATCTAGCCAACACTGTTTAATATGACTTTAAACTTATAGATCAGTATGGAGATGGAGATTTTTTTGTTTTTCAAACGATGTCTGATATAGAAAACGATAGACCAGTATGTGACGCATTCATCACTGTATTATAAAAAAGGCGCAATTGTCGTATCATTGCATCACATATGAACTATTTCATATAGCGCTGTATGTGACGCAGATTTGATATAGATCGGTATGTGATGAAGATAGCTGTTATCTTATCGATTTCGATTTCGTAGTAGACCACAGATACTCGGTAATAACGTATGCATCTCCGTCTTAAAAGTACGAGAACGTTAATTTTAGTGCATCACATATTGATGCATGTCAGATAGCGCTGTATGTGAAAAAATAATTTGAATAAATGCACATAAAAGATCATATTTGCTAATTATATATCAATTATGAGGTAGAGTCCAATCTAACTCTGTATTAATGAAGAATTCAACGTCTATTAACACGACCGATTTTCTCAAAAGTTCAAAAATATATTAGACAGTATTTGAGCAGCCGACGAAAATGAGAGTCTATGCCATTGGAAGCACAGAATATATTTTACCACAGAAAAATACATACCCAAAACCGATAGGGACATTTGATATGAGGATAACGACCGCCAGGTAATTTGGCTAACTTTTAAGTTTCCCTAACTTTAATCAACAATGTGTATATTACATGAATATTTTTGACTCGTACTTACTGGTTTAGACCGTCAAACAGTGTGCATAGCGTGGAAACCATGACATACGGCGTCGTGTTTCTTGTGTAAACGCCATTTTCGTCGTCTGCTGAATTTAACGTCGCCGGCGACGTTAATTATAAATCGTTCTTTTTTACCCATAAGGAAGCTGATTTGGTCTTAATTTATTTCGAGTGAGGGCTTTTGGTCTATAAAAGCCTTACAACCATGCAAAAATATCGATTTTGAAAAATCTTGAGGGCGCACTATTTTTCAAATGTGCGTAAGACTATAAATTTTAAAAAAAAAAAAAATAGCAAATTTCAACCATATATATATTAATTTCCCCAAGTCTTACCGTTGCCTTAAGATATGGACTTCTGTAACGCCTATTAGATAATCTCCTTACAACTCGTCCTGATAACCTGCTGACAACGTGACCGCAATTGGCATATGGGTTTTGAGGAAGTTTAGACGAATAATAGGGTTGGCCAGCGGTAATTTGGCGTTGAGGTGGAATAAAAAATGTCCATGAAGATGGTTGACTTCTGTAGCAAAATATGGCGCCAGCCGTACACAACAGAATGAGCATGCTCAATACGACTACTATTCCTACCACTATTAGCACGACCTCATATGTACCTGAAATGAATAAATCCACAAAGAAATAGTTTTATACAACTATTTGACTATTCTACTGAACTCATTACAACAACGATAACATCACATTCTGGCCAAGCACTTCTAACAGAACTAAAAATTTATTTTACCTATTTGTTGGCGTGACTGTGAAGGCGATGCAGCAGTACTACTTTCAATAACAATATCATTGTCCTCTATATACACTATGGCTGATGCGGGATTCCCCAGGGTACCATACTGGGCTCTTGATAAAATTACATCTATAGTCTCTGTTGATTCTGGTATCGAGTCGTCAAGAATCGCAATTGTTACTGATTGGGTGGTTTCTCCATTAGTAAACTGCAATGTTCTTCCAACAGGTGAAAATTGGTAGTCGTCATCAAAAGTTGCATTTCCGCCTGTTATCTGCAGGGCTGAGTTTATCATTTGCAATAAAAAGTGTTCTTTAGAGCTGATTGCTGACATGTACAAGTATAAAATGATTTTAAAATTACACATATCTATTTAGTTAGATTATTATTTTTAACATTCGGCATTGCACCAGGTAGAAACTAATATTGTAAATACAAAATTGGTAACGAAATCCATGAACGACACTGGCTCAAATGGGAATCGAACGCGGCCGCATGCGTGAAAGGTGTGTGAATCGACCGCTACACCAGCCCGCCCTCAAAAAATAACAATTGAAGTTAAAGAAAACGATTTAACTCCGTTTAGAAATAACGAGTGTGTGCTCAATTGTGAATTTATATGGTGAGAAATACGACGAATAATTTCATCTAAGTGGAAAATGCTAAGTGAATCCTACTCACTAACAAATCCAGTTTCTTGAAGGTAACCAATCCGATGTACAAGGATTTCCAATTCTCGTAATACCTCGTTCACGCGATAAGTGTTCTTCTGAAGGTAGTATAAAGCTGCATATTAAAAGAGATTAATAACTAAAATAGTAATATTACTGTAGTGGGAGAGGAAAACAACTCTGTTTTAATACTGTTGGATAGATCCATTATAAGATGCCAAGTATGGATAGGGCAAATAATCCAAATAGAAATTGATCAGTGGGGATTGAATCGTCATTTACTTCCACGCAATTTGATGCCTCATTTGTAACAACAGCAAATGCACAATAGGTGGGAAAGACAACCAGCTTAGCCTCCAGTTCTTTGGCAGTACACTTAGAGACATGATAGAGGCAGAGAACGTAGATCTATTTTGGCCGCACTCTGAGCAAAGGAAATACCTCTCCTGGCTGTATGATGTTATCAGGATGGCGAAGTCAGCAGTCCACCGTATTGGCCTCCCCCGTAGAGCTGCCCTTTACCTATTTCCCGCTCAAAGACCGATGATCTATAAGGCTACAGTAAGATTTACTAAGGTACAATATGCTAGTTCTGCTTGGATTGGTACAGTTCAAAGATATGCCATCCGCATCATTGCCTCCCTGAAAAAGACCTTATCGCGCATAAAATCAGCAGTTTATCCGCAGAGCAGCTGAAGCTCTCACACTGTTTCATCGTATGTCAGTCCAATGCAGAGATTCCAGAAATCTTGAGTCAACTATTTCGTGAGCATCTACAGTTTGATCTCCGGCTCAGAGTTCCGTCAGATCCCATGACATGCTCAATTACCCATTCTTTATGATAAATAAAATCCACAGATATCAAATTTAAAAAAAGGTGGAAAAATATCACTTTCATTTTTATTGGGTCACTCTGTATGCATCACTACTTCTACCATCAAAACCGCAAGAGAGAGAGAGAGAGAAGGGGGAGCGAACATCCACCTGTTTGAATTTATGCTATATCAAAAGGTAAGTTCATTCAATGAAGCCTGTTTACCGTCTTCAAATGTGGACAATGGACATAGTATTTAATAGATAAGGTATACCGACGATAATTCATGGAAAAAAACTATGGCTTTTATCATACATCAAAATCGGCTGAAAATATAGACGATGTGACATCTGTTTACAAGGTTTGTTTCAGCCGATAAGCGACTGGTCTCTTGGGTTGGCCTTTGAGATAACTGCACATTATTGAATTGCGCATTTTCATTTGGCGTAGTTTGAAAAGACTGGGCTTTAATTCTGATTGTATGCCATTTCCGCCATTTCTATTTGTGTGACTCTGTCTGTCAAGGTGCGTCACATGTCACATCGTCTACTTTTAGTATATGTTTTGTCAACACTGTGACCTGCATGATTACATGTGTTTGTAAACATTGATTGGAAATGGAATATAATTTACCGTCTTCATCTTGGATGTTCACTGTCGCTTGTACTTCATCGCCAAGAGCTCCATTTTCCACGTCTCCCAGCTGAACCGTAAAAGTTTCGAGATCTTCGACAAAGTCATCGTTCATTATGGTAATAATGAATACTTGACGAGATTGTCCCTCAGTAAACTCTACCACTTCGTCAGGGTCCACAAAGTCGTCGACATCTGCGCTATCGCCAGAAGCTCGGAATGCCCGGACCCCTTTGTAAGATAAGAAGAGATTGATCGAAATTGTCATTTTCTTAGTTTGTTAACCATAATATCATAACCCGTATTAGTCTGTTAGTCTAAATAGAAAAACACCCGTAGAAAAAAAAAAAAAAAAAAAAAAAAAAAAATTGCGCATTTTCATTTGGCGTAGTTTGAAAAGACTGGGCTTTAATTCTGATTGTATGCCATTTCCGCCATTTCTATTTGCGTCTACTTTTAGTATATGTTTTGTCAACACTGTGACCTGCATGATTACATGTGTTTGTAAACATTGATTGGAAATGGAATATAATTTACCGTCTTCATCTTGGATGTTCACTGTCGCTTGTACTTCATCGCCAAGAGCTCCATTTTCCACGTCTCCCAGCTGAACCGTAAAAGTTTCGAGATCTTCGACAAAGTCATCGTTCATTATGGTAATAATGAATACTTGACGAGATTGTCCCTCAGTAAACTCTACCACTTCGTCAGGGTCCACAAAGTCGTCGACATCTGCGCTATCGCCAGAAGCTCGGAATGCCCGGACCCCTTTGTAAGATAAGAAGAGATTGATCGAAATTGTCATTTTCTTAGTTTGTTAACCATAATATCATAACCCGTATTAGTCTGTTAGTCTAAATAGAAAAACACCCGTAGAAAAAAAAAACCATAGAATTTTGCAGGATAGTTTCTTAATGTTGAAAGGAGCAACATATCAAAAGTCCAAAAATTTCCCAGGAATAAGGGGGTAAATTTCAACGGATGAACTTTGAGGTTAAAAATTGCATTGTTATGTTTAGATGACCCGTGTCGGATTTATAACACTTAAGCCAGCCGACGAATTAGTCACATTGAGATATAATCTTTGATCTTTATATTAAAATAATTTTACTTACGAACTGAACCCGGTTGGCCAAGATAAGAGCCACCTCTAAGGATTGCAATTTCTACTTGCCCATCAGATTCCATTGCAGTGTAGGAAGTGTGTTCCAATGAATATACCAATACAGGCAATGCACCTGAATAAAATCAGACAATTATTGTTGAAAGGCAAACAAAAAACAAAAAACAAAAAAAAACATTGCAGCAAACTAACAAAATATTTGTTTTCTTTTTCAAGAATAATACAGATATGTAAGAACCACTACATGTAATGTCGCCTGCTTTCGAGAGCCACCTTTTCTTCAATCTCGGTACAAGTTGACCTATAATGACCTTTGACATTGATATGTCTTGTTAGTCTACCATGACATGGAATTCTCTACGGAGCACCTATGACCTGAGTTTGGTGGCAAAAGAGTTTGGTATATGAAAGTGCCATACATTCACTGTAAAACAAAATTACTAAACAGTGACTAAGGTATATCAACTTTAAGATTTACTCAACAGAAGGGGTGGTTCTCTTTTAATCAACATTGAGTAAACTATTAAGAGTGCCAAAATTATCTTATAATGTTGATTTTACGAAGACATCCACGTAAATAGTCCAGCAACTTTGATGTTTCATAACTGCGAAAACGACTCAAAATATTTGAAGGTTCAAATCATCCAAATAATTTTATAGGACCATTAATTTTTCAATTAAAGAAAAATGGGAATATAACTGTTTCCCATTATATTAATCAATCTTCAAATGTTTCAATCCAGGGCCCTAGAAAGTAGTGTGTATAGATTCAAACACCACATTATATAGATAGGTTTCAAATTTGGTAAATGTTACGTTATAGTTAAAGGCTGACTCAGAGATTTTGAAATATATTTTTAAAATATAATTCAATATTGTGTATCATTTAAAAACAGTCAGCTAGAACTAAAGATAGTCACCTAAAATGCTCAATGTTAAAGTTTAAGATGAATTGTATGTTCGTTTTGACGCAGTAAACATTGTGTAATAGTATAACAGTGCCATAGGATACTATGTAAAAAATCCGGATCCGGAATTGTATAACAAAGTTTTGATTTTCTATATAAAGGACTTCGATTTGAGCTTAGTTATTTCACATATTGATTAGTACATGGAGAAGTATTATGTATTTGCCCAAAAAAACATTTGTTTGAAAATTAAAGGTGTCCTCCTCGGGAAATCTCTGAGTCTGCCTTTAAAATCTATAGGATTTTAAACGTAGGTTTATTTCTGTTCCTGTCTTACTGTCATCATCCCAAAGGGCTACACTAGCCTGGCTAGGCTCTCCGATCAGCCCCTCGGACACGTCATCCACAACAGTGATAAAATTGGCGTGGGGTTCTTTGACCTCATCATTTACTAAAACGACTTGAATATCAATAGATTCAACCCAAGGGTCAAAGGTTATAGTTGCGTCAACAGCCACAAAGTCTCTTCCAGCAAATGCACTGAGATCGTTCGTTTGAACATCTGAAACGAAGAAAAGAATTCAAGGGGGGTGGCCCGATTTAAGTATATAAAGTTTTCATCTTGATAGAATGGCCTTCGCCTCAAAACCCATCGATAAAGTTCCGCGCCGATATTTCAATCTAGATTTTGTAAGCCCCATAAAGTAATGTGTAAAATTAATATTGGTCGACCAAAATGGAGTACATTTTCGCTCATAACTTCCAAACCAAACATCCTTTAGCCCTAAGATTTCACGGGGTAAATGAGAAAAATACTAGCTTCCCTTTGATATCAAAAGTGTGACCACTTCCTGTAAAATCTGGGGTTCTGGGGACGAGGCTATTAGCTTCTGTAAATCTGTACAACTGTATTCTAGACTAAGGACACATTGCGGAGAACATAATTTTGTGCTGAAAAGATACCACATACAATTTAGATTTTATTATACCTTAGCAATTACAATTAAAAGAAAAGCTGTGTATGTGTTTATAGGTTTCTTGCCATTACATGTTTGGTGTGGGCCTTGGGCATATAAAGAGCTGATATGCGAAAGGGCTTGCGTCCACCTACGACATAAATTGAGTTATTGGTATTATATATTACCCCGGGAGCTAGCAGCCTTTTGTAACACGTCTCGAGTACAAAATATTTGAGTGATTAACAGCCTGACAGGAACCCCTGAAACGTGATGCTTATGTGCTGCAAGTGGTGCCTTAAGAAGAGGGGCCAAGACAAAGATTGTACAGGGGTCAATTTTTAAATTGATCCAATTATGTTAAAAAGTGTATCATGTTATTTGTTTTACCACAATGATTAAGAAACGGTATAGTTTGCACTATCTACAGCTTGAAGTTTTAGAGTTATAGTTTACAAACAGCAAAAATCAATAAAAAATGGTCAATTTCACTTCTACAGGGGTCAAATTTTAATGCTGCACCGATTTGGATAAAAAATTGTGCAAAATATTGATGGAGTTAATTGGATCAAAATAAGGAATAGATATCCTACCTTTATATTATTAGATACTTACGTGCTGTAGTGGTTTGCTCAAGGAAACCTTTCCTTACTACCTCCACAAAACATTCATGAGATTCAAGACAAGAATACTGACTGTCAGACATAGCAACTTCCGCTGAAAGATAAACACGTAAAAACCAAGGTTAATCCTAAACATGAATTACTCAAAATCACTTTATAAAAAAAATCGACAAAATAACTTTGTTTTGTAGTTGTGTGGTCGTGTTCTTGGTTGCAGCAGAACAGAATGTTTCCTCTTAATTAAAATATGCTTAACGTTAGAGTCGGTTTTAGATTCCGTGTTCCATTTCTACCACAACGAAATTGAAATTTGGATGACTGCAGCCGGCAATATTACGAGGATCTGCTATATTATCTCGGCCAGAATTTTCAAGCTTACCTTCATTATCTATTATTGAAACTAAAGTACTCTTTCTGTCATCTAGACTCCCTGCGACAGGTGAATGAAGAAAGACTTCAAATGTCTCATTGGTTTCAAGGATCCTATCGTCAATAATGGATATCGTTGCAATAACCTCTGAAGCACCGTGGCGAAATGAAAGACTTCAGAGCTGGGATCAATGTGAAAATCCTCGATCAACTTTGCATCCTGGCCGCGGGCTGCCACGCCTGTTTAAAAAAAAATCCAAATAAAATATTATAATGTATTAATGCTGCAAGTGTCCCGCACTTTTAAAATAGCTTGCATTGCCGTTGCCCTATCTTGCTGAATAACTTCGTCAAAGTTGGTCAAAAGTCTTGCATACAAGTATAGATAAAGCAGGAGATAATTTCAAAATATACGGTACACTGACAGAAATGTTAGAATAGATCGAATGATAGTATTGTTCTGAACGTGCAGACGGAAAGCTAGTTTTATATATTACAGTGAGACAATAGCAACAAACAATTGACTCGCGTTTCTAAATGAATTACGTCATGCGAAAGCAACCGGCAATCACGAAATTAAGTCAGTAACACGTCACGAAAAGAGTAGCAGGACTGGTAACACAAAAAGAGCAGTGGGGCTATATCACAAACAGTGTAGTGGAATAGTTTGATGGAACAGATCTATGTTCGTTCCCAAATCCTTTATATATTTATATAGTTTTGTACAATGAAGCTTGGACATCCGGGAACATTTAAATTAACAAGCTTAAAGAGACATGAGGAGATTTCCAGAAAGAAGCCCCCCAATTTTTCTCGAACCTAGGTTTTTTACATATTTGGAATGCTTACCAATGTATTAGATCACACCTGGAGTGAATAAGCCGAATACGCCGTCTTTATGTAATAAGATGATGATTTAGTAGTTTCTGTCGTGCACGACAGAAAGTCAAAGCATGGTTTTCTATGCGGAACGATTACGATAGCAGGCAAGTTCAAAACAAGGTTTGCGGTTTTCTTTTGCACCTGTTTGTCCAATAAACCTTCCAAAACGTTCTCGGTAGGTGGTCTACAACCGATCCAGTCAAATTTGAGAGAAATCATCCTAAAAAGATCTCCTCCTGTCACTTTAAAGATGATCAATAAACTCCATCGAGTTTCTTTACTACCAATATAATTTATTAAATCAAGCTATATCGACTATAGAACGTATTAAAGTAACGAATCCAAAACCTATGGTTTAAAGGTTATACTCACGAACTGTTCCTGGTAGTGTTGTATTGCCAATTCTCCGTATGGTGATATCTACAGAACTATCAGCCTCAGACACTTCATATTTGTCTTCATCTATGAGGTAAACATCTATTGGAATTGAAAATAATGAAATTTAAATCCGGTTCATATTCGGTAGTTTGAGTACTATTTAAAACACTATGCAATAGTCTTGTTTGGGTACAGAATAAGTCTATATTTCGCCTTGGAGAAGTGTATCCAACAAGAAAAAATAGAAGAGGCATAATGAAAAAAAAACCAAGAAAGTGGAAGAAGAGGAGAAAATGAATGCAAAATATTGTCCTATTTGATTGACAAATTTATTACAATTTTATTTGTTTAGAGTAGACCCGTTTGTTATAACATGTCTACACTCTCTGAAGAACTTTATTTAGTTTATAGCGGATAATTAATTCCTAAAACACAAAAGAATTCATTAGGTCACAAACGCAATGCGCCACAAGACAAGTCAAAAATCTATTTTTAGTGTTAGTGAAATAACATTGCTTACAGTGTTTCATGAGGTAGTGAGAAATAGAATTTAATGCATAATTGTTTATTATTTTCGTTTTGGTTACAAGGATTTTAGCCAACCAAATATGTGTCATAATTTGAAATCATACAAATAAATGGATGAGAAAAAAATACTTGGCATTCTTTTAAACATAAGCACTTTACTCTCTCAGTCCCTACTCACTATCATAATCAATGATGGTAACTACTATTTCATTTGGTGACAACAGGAGTCCATTCTTGGGAAGAACAAGCTTCAAGGCAAATCTCTCGGGTTCTTCTGGCTGAACATTATCAACGAGCCAAGCTCTGGCTTTTGCAGTATCTTCCCCCGCTGCGAACGTGGCCTCGATAGTACCGGGAATAAAATCTTCTCCTCCGAGCGCACTTTCATCCATCTCTGTAGCTTCCACGACTTATTAGCCAAAACATATTGTTGAGTAGATGAAAAGTTCAATATATTAATTGATAAGGGAATATATTTCAAAACAATTCTGAAGTAATTCTGGGCAAAACTAAGACATTTTCTACTTGGTGCTAGTTTGATGCAATTATACATCGCAAGCTTAATCCACCTTTCCACCTGGTATGCTTTTGGCATAGAATTTGAAAGAATAGTGCCAATGTGTTGCCTTTGTGATTATGTCTTTTGTTTGGGAAACAATCTGCTCTCGTGCTAGGTGGAATATTAAGACTGACATCATTATATAAGCACATGGGAGTCGAGTTCTTAACACAAGAGGAAACGAAACTCTTCTTTGGAAAAGAAAAGAAGGGGAACAAAAAAACAAAAAACAAAATCAAGAAAACTTCATCAACCCAAGCAGCTTGAAATATCACTACAGCACACAAATATGAAAAATCGAATAGGGAGCGCTCGTGTTTTGGATTAGTATCCATCTTTGAGAAGCAAACAATACACTGACATAAACATACAGAATGTGGTCTAGGTGCAAAGAACGTGGGTCCATAGTTCTTACATCACTTTCACCTCAAAAATGGCTGCCTAATTCGAAACATAGGAACTCTCTATAGATGATATGATATCAAATGTTTATCAACAAAGGCAAGGGATTGGCCTGTTGGAATTGGCTGAACGAGACAATATATTACTCAATGGCTTTCTAGTATTATACATTCTTTCCATGATTGTCACATCCTGTCTTGATGCGGGAACATATCAACTTTCGGGGGGGGGGGGGGGGGGGGGGGTCACGTTCCTGACTTGTTTCAAGGATAGCACAATGCCTTTCTTTCGTCTTATATTTTCGATAAAACCAAAGACAGACTAGGCATTACGCTGATCTTGAGAGGTGGGAATGACGTGACCTAGTGCCGTCCCGAACCCACATCAAGCCAGAATGTGACAATTACTGAAAGGGTGTGTATAAAAAATGTGGAGGGAGTTTTAAAAGCAGATTTCCTGAACAAAACAAGCCACGTAAGCATACTCTGGGACAAACAACAATAGCGAAAAACTGCCGAGCAATGACGTCACATGTCACCCCATCTACACGTATCACTATCTGCGGGATTCGAACCTATGACCTCCACATAATATAGCGGATGCTTTTGGTCTCATTCGCATACAAACGTAAAGCACAATAAGTAAGCTCGTTAGTACAGCTCATTAGTATATCTATCTAATAATATTCTTAGGGAGATATGACAAAGTAACACTTACAAACAGTTTGGGTAAAGGTTACTAGAGATATATCACCAGAGCAGTTCCTTTTTATGACAAAATCAACAAAGCCGATGTCTTCATTCACAGAAATATTCTCATCAGCGACAAAATAGCCACCTGAAGAAAACAACAAATGAACGAAAGAAAATAAGAAGAGAAAAATAAATCTTTTTAATTTAAATAAAATTTTCCCACAAGGCTATCATCGTGAGACGGATTTCTAAGACATTTCTCCATAAGAGCATCTAGCCATTTTAATATCTAACAGATTAAAAATTTTATATCCTTACAGTCATCGTCACGAATGACTACATCTGCTGTTTGAATGTCACCAGCAATGTCATCGGAGTTGATAACGAGGTCAACGGTCACGTCATCAGGCTCGTCCGGGGCGTCGTTGTTTGCCCATGTTATTGTGAATGTCTCCGATGCATCTGCGGCGGCAAAATCTAAAGTTGTTTCAAATGTAGCTCTAGCGAGTCGTCTGGATCCGGTTGTGACGATTACATCTGCATATTACAAGACAAGAAAGAAATGGATAGGAAGAGCGAGAGAATGTTAAGAAGGTACTGAGAAAAGAAAAGGAAGAAATTTGAGATCTTTTGTGACTAAGAGATAAATCAGACATTTTAGCAAAAGATATACTTTGAAGAAAACACACACACACACACAAATAAATACAAGAATTATCAACACAATTAAAAATCAAAATCCTAACAAACTAGAGATAATACAATCTAATGAATTACGTGTTATACCATCTATTTTTTCTACCGTATCCTCATTCTTGGTCATAAATATTGGGACACTTTGCCTAATTAACAATGATTCCCCGCCCTCTACCAATAATGAATACGTCTGAATCCAACCGAAACTTGATGGTTTGTGTATTAACTATTATTGAGGGTAATACAACTTCAGTGACAGGCACTGCTTTTCAAGCAGGCCCTCATTTTACAAAAAAATTAATATTTGCAAACTATCTCAATTGACCAGCAAGGGGGGCACGGCGGGGAGAATGTTAATGAAGTATCCCAACTTATTATGACCAAGATTGTTGCTTGACTTACCAACACATGAACAGCGATACAGGTTGCCTGTTCGAATCACTTCAATGCTGAGCGATTCTGCATTTTCGTACGCCGTAAATTCACTCGTCTTCAACGACAATGTAGATTTTGTCATGGCTGTCAAAACAAAAACAAAAATCACACAAAATGAAATCATCGATCGCAGGTGCATTTTAAATACATGTCTATGGAATGAGATTAAATCTTTGAACATCTCATCACCAAAAAGGGATTTCCCTGGACTTTTTATTAAAAAATCACAAAAAAGTGTACTTTTTCCACCTTTGTAGAATTTGAGAGGGGGCCTGTGGGCTGCGTACGGGCATGACTACTGATCAAATTAAATCAGCTAATTTGAATAGATAATTGATCAATATAATTAATGGAGATATCTGTGTTTGGCCGTGGGACAGTATTTTCTGTTTGGGAGTTGGTGGAGAGGTCGAGTCGCTCACTTTTCACCAATGCGGCCCGGTTCGATTCCCGGTCGAGTCAGTATCGTATGTAAATTTGTTTGCCGGTCCATACTCGTCCTCGCAGGTTTCCTCCTGCATCTAAAATCGGGTTTCTTCCCATAAATCTTTCCCGCTGTTCTGAGGGGGTCCCTTGAATTATATTGCAATATTGGGTTCTGCCCGGCGAATGCTGAATGTTATAAATAAATCAAGTTATCCCATTGTTATCAGCACGTGTGCTGTGGAATGTCTGCGTTGTGTGGATTGTACTACACAATGTATTTCATTCCGACATTGAACACCTCGGGAGAGAGAGAGAGAGAGAGAGGGGGGAGAGGGAGAGAGAGAGAGAGAGAGAGAGAGAGAAAGCAAGCATAGCGCACTGGTTAGGTAATAACCATAACCTTTGGTGCTGAAGGTCCCCGGTTTCAAACCTGGGTAGGTTCATTTGTCAGGATTTGGAGAACTAAATCGTTAAAATTTCGAGTGTCAATAACTGTTTTTTTTAATACTGTTATTATTACCGATTACGCAATACCATTCTTAAATGTGGAAATTAGTAGGGTTATGAACCACAATCCCATTAATAAAGTTAGCTACAGTCTTAAAATGACAATTGTCGTAATACTTGATTTTACACTGTTAAAGTGACAGGAGAAGATTTTGTTGAGGATACAAATTTCTCTAAAATTTCACTGGATCGATTGTAGACCACCTACCGAGAACGTTTCGAAGGTTTGTTGAATAAACAAGTACAAAAGAAAACCGCATATCTTGTTTTGAACTTGGCTGCTATTAATCGTCCCCATGGAATACCATGCTTTGAATTTCTGTCGTGCACGACAGAAATTACTAAATCATCATTTCATTACATAAAGACGGCGTATTCGGCTTATTCACTTCAGGTGTGATCTAATACATTGGTAAGCATTCCAAATATGCAAAAAAAAACGGGGTTCGACAAAAATTGGGGCGCTTCTTTCAGGAAATCTCCTCTTGTCTCTTTAAAACGGTTGTTTAAAATTGTTTAGCTAAACACAGTTGGTTATACGGGTGAACTGAACAAACGGGTTGTTAATTTCACCGATCATACAACTATTTAAACTTTTAACAGGTTTTTCTCGGTGTATATGGTGTTGCGATGACAAGTTTTTGGAATACTTGACCAATTCGACATTATGATACACATTTATTTCGCGGAGGAAACAGTTGAAATAGAGAGGAAACTATATTGACTGTTGGCTTTTCTTACTGATTTCAGACGCAGTTATCAGACGATGGTTGACAAAAATGTCAAACATTACTTCTTCTAGGGTTTCTATGGTGTTGCTAGACGTGTCCCCACTCAAGCGAGCATCTGAAGACTATGTCATCATTTCCCCACTACAGGTAGCATTTTAAATGTCATTCCCAAACCCTCGATGTCTCGGTGAGACGTGCGTTCGTCGTTACCATTTATGTCGGTGGAATAGATAGTATTACCTTGAGTAAAGGAAATCCTGTTGCACTAATTAGAAATACCGTGACAAATTAATTTCAAGGAACTCTGATCATCCCGGAATATCAATAAAAAGAGTTGTCCGTCTCTCCGGTGTAGCAGGAGATATGGTCCTCCAGACTCATAGTCCACCTACACACACGGTGAAGGAATAGAGGCCACACGATTAAGTTAACTCTTCACGAAACATAGTTTCACGCTTTGTCCCGTTTGTCGTCTATGGAGACCGGACTATTGCTCGGGCGGACCATGTCTCCTTTTACAACGGCTAGGGCGTTTCTTCTAGACTTGACGTATGAAGTTATATTTGGCACGGGGTGGAAAACGACAGGCTGAGTGGTGTTATGGGATTTTCAAAGGACCGCGCAGTGTCAAAGGTCACGTGTGGTGGTGTGGTGTGTGTGTGTGTGTGTTGTGTGTGTGTGTCTGTGTGTGTGGGGTGTGTGGTGTGTTGTGTGTGTATGTACTACTAGCGGATACATTGTGGGATTATTTCTGGGATAAAGAGACATTGTGGGAGTATTTTACATTGTGGGTGTATTTTTATCATTGTGGGAGTATTTTTACTAGAATACATGTTACGAAGTTGTACTATTAACGGAATAAAATGTAACTAGTATGAGGTTTATTCCGTTTAAAAGGTAGACAAGTAGTAAAAGAAGTAGAAAAAGATGATTTTTTCTCTAGTTAGTAAGAAACTATATAGGCCTGCGGCGGAATCCTAGTGGGCCTAAGGAAAAGGAAACGGAGGAAAAAACTCTAAAAAAAAAAATGAAAAGAAACTGAAAAAAATTGGAAAAAAAAAAAAAATCTTTAAAAATGTCCTAAAAGTGTTTTTTTAAGAGATAAAAAATATCAAAACTATATAGGTTTTGGAAATCTTCGTATATACTTTTTGAACAGCGTGATTTTTCTGAAAAATGTCTAAAAAGGTGCTTTTAAGAGTTTCAGTGAAACTCCCACAAATGTAGCTTTGTAAGGTGTGGGTGTGTGGACCTGCGTGTGTGCGTGTATGTGCGTGTGGTATGGTGCGTGTGTCAATATTCTTATCTATTTATTATCAATTTACCAGTCGTGTCGATCCAAAAAACATTGATCTCATCCTACCAGAGAGAATAGTATGGGGGGCGTCGCAGAGCCGTTTTTGTTTCCTCGTCGTATGTGCTTCGGATTGTTAAAATCAAACTGAGTCCAATATAAATACCTATAATGAAAAAGCAATGAAACTCAATCATTATTCACTTACATTGTTATAATTGGAAAGTGCATAGTGACAAAAACAAAAATTATAGTACACACTGACTGGTTGTCGTGAATTTTCAGCTTGTCTCCAACTAATTAAAGGGGAATTTCACGATCCACAACCTCGTCCCTTCTTACTTGCCTAAAAAATGTTTGTATCATCTGAACTGTTAGTCTATGCATGTTTGCCTAATCTGACCTGCAAATTCGATCGTCTCTGCAAACCATGGTTGTAATTCTGTCTGTAAACGGACAGAAATTACAAAGCAGTGGCATCATGAACACCAAGGTACAAGCATTTGCTCATAATATCAATACGCAAGATCAGAATCAGTTGTAATTTCGGGAATAAGCTTTTCTCTCAATGATAACTCATGAGTCATAGAGAAAAAACGGAAGGTGCTAAAATAGGTTATATACATAATTAATATCAGGCAGCCGAAAGGATAAAAAAATCTTGGTGGGCTACTTTCTAGCATAGCATCTGAAATTAAGATGTCTGAAAATGCTCTGGTTATATTAAAGGTGGGTAACCAGATCGGACAAACCTCGTAACCATGTTAACTCATCAAAATGGGATTTTGATTTCAAGAGAAAGGGATTTTTCTCATTACCCCATTGAAGTTTGTGGCCCAGGAAATGTTTCCTTTTGAAAGTGACTTTGAGGTTGGTGATCTGATCCATGACACGAAAACACATCTGTTCACCATAATTTTCTTGGGAAAATTTGGTTGAATAGCTGGATTGAGATTGTACTTTGGTGTGTGCTATTATGGTATTCTTTGTGAGACTTGTAATGTGATTTTTTCAAATACTAATGCGTAAGTGATATTAACATTTATTGCACCTCAATTACCTCACGAACTCAAATATTTTGGTTATAACTAGAAATCTTTCACATTACCATTACATGCAGGATAAAACAAAAAAACTCTTGGTTACTGACACTAATTAAAAAGTAGTGGATTAGGGGTAATGTGTAGGAGAGGTAGTTGTTCATAATATCGAAAACGATAGTTGCAATTCACAATGTGAAACTCGGAAAAAGGCATATGGGCGGCAATCTCAACTTCAGGCAAATAAAATGATGCATGTAATGGACAGAAGTAAGTGGCGGGTTCACACTTAATCCGAGATGTCGGTCAACGCTAGTCGTTTGAACATACATTGCAGAGCCAGATGCATGCCATACGCGTGCGTAAAAGCCATGTCGAAAAAGGGACTAGAATCCGCAGACGCCTGCCGATGACGTTTGAATCACCTTAAACGTAAAACTCTTGTGCCGATGGCGGCTAAGAAGTACTTAAAGAAGACACTGGACAACATTTGAAAAATAGTGCGCCTCAAGATTGTTCAAACTTCGATATTTTTGCATGGTGTAGCTTTATATCAACAGCCCTCACCGAAATGATTAAGGACCAAATCAGCTCCTTATGGGTAAACAGAACGAGTGTATAATTAAGTCGCCGGCGAAGTTAGTAAATCCGCAGACGACGAAAATGGGTTTTAACACCACATAAACAAGACACGCCGTACGCTGTATGCATCTTTCCCACGCGATGCACACTGTGATCGGTCTATAACCTTTTGGTTTTAATATGCAGTGAGTACGAGGTCCAAAAATATCATTAATAGACACAATTTGTTGATTTTAATCAAAAGTTATGGAAAAACTTAAAAATTGCCTACAAAATTACATGGATGTCTTTATCTCATATCAATGTCACTATCTGTTTTGGGTATGTTAGTTTTATGTGTACCAATATATCTCTGTTTCCAATGGCCTAGACTATCATTTGAGAGCAATTGAAGAAAGAAAATGTCATATTTGTGAAAATCGTGCCAGTGACGCTTTAAAAGGGATTTTTGGTATGAATCTATCGGCACAAGATAAGAAATATATCTAAATATGGCGTAACAGATGGTTTGCATGGTCCATTGGAGTATGCCTTGCGAAGAAAAACAACCAATTTCACGCTTAACTGCGAAAGCCGTGACGATGTAGGAAGCCGCCACGTTATTATTTAACGCGATCGTTTTGCCACAAGCCATGTTATTAGTCTTCCACACCAATTGAAAGATGATAGGTTGGTTATGTAAAGTTCTGGCCTGTTGAAGGACAATGCGTTACTTTAACATTGACATTAAAACCAACAGCTTTACTGTAACGTTTTCCATTTGAAATATAAAATTTATTTCAATGGCATACATTTGTTGCCTTTTTTATAAAAGAGAGCCTGGGATTCTTGAGAAATATAGTTTTAAAATAAAATAGGGAACTCGACATCATACAAAGAAGCGCTACTCGGTACATTGAGAAGTACGTAGATTGCTGAACCGCGCATTAGTGGGTTTCGAACAGTGATCTCTATACAATGGATTGGAAACCTGGGCTTCGTAATTGAAGCACTGATGGCCATATTGGTCATCCAAAGAGAGCCCAAGCAGGTGGTTAAGAGCCGGTCATTTACACAAAATTGTTCCCATTGAAATGTGGATAAGCGACATAACAGACTACAGAATCAAGCCAATTCAGTGAGCTCATTGTATTTGCGCGTATGGGATAGCATGTCTCTAAAACGTGCACCCAGGATATTTAAACAGGTGTCTCTGGAATGGTATTGTGTTCGGTAGACCAAGATGCCCACCCGTTGCTCCATTCATCTAATATACAATTACTGTTGTGTAGCCAATCCATTGTATATTACTATAGAGATCAGTGGTTACAATGCGACTGCGATAAACTATAAATATTACGCGACCCATTTTCAAATGTCCACGTTTTCATGGATTGTTAGTGTTTAGGCCAACTGAAACCTCTGTTAATCACAAATGATATCTAAAACATCCCTCTTAATATTTTTCTCAAAGCATTGAGGTTTTAAAAAGTGTAGTTTTTTTTTTGCAATAAACAATTATTGCAAAACGAAGTTCACAAGGATGAGGCTTGTGGCAAACTTGCACGTCATATATGCGCGTATGGGATATATTTTCGCTGGCTTCTGTTTCGGTATTGCATGCGGCGTTGTAAATATACCACAGGGAATAAACATGGTAGCTTCCATGATTGCTGTATAGCTGTGTACATTTGTCGGAATATATATGTATTTTTTCGCAAGGAATACTCCAATGGCAATGAAAACCATCTGGTATGTTTTATTTGGGGATATTTCATTATATGTGCCGATAGATTCATACCAATAAATCACTTTAAGTTTTAATATTGGCTTAACACGTAAACACGAAACCTTGATAAAAAATTCTAACTTTGTAATATGTTATCAGGTAATATATTTTTTTTTTTTCAGATTCAAGATTCATTCGAGTCCACTCCATTACATTAGCGTTTTTTTATGAATATTGGTAATAAAGTGACAACAGAGGGTCGCGCATCACCGATGGGACCACTCATGCACACAAATCGTCAAAAAAGACTTGCGGTTTGCAGTGTTTTATTTTCCATACCTATTTTGATTATTTTGGGTTTTGCCACTGTAAAGATTTTGAGTATGTTGCCCGCCATCTTCTTAATATCGAAAGCAAACGACACTTGTGAAAATGAAACTTTGCGGGATCTGCATTGTCCGAGTTTGTCGTATCAAGCTTTTAAAAGGGAAACAAGAGTAGTAATCGGGTCTCTGTGTTATTCCGACCGTTAGTAAAAAAACGCAATGGGTGGGCCAACATCAATGCCTCTAAACGGGTGTTTCCGTTACTCTGCCCAAGTTTACCTGACCAGGTTATGAATCAACAACTTTGATTCGGAAATAAAGCGGTATAGGTGTGGATAGGTGTTGAGTTCATCCACGGTGTTTCCGACACCGGGGTTCGTTCGCGAAAGCAGTCGTAAGACTGCCGTAGCCCTAGTTGCGACGTACGTTACTACTAAGATTTTTACGCGTTATTGAAACTTGGACGTAGGCTACTTGTGTTGTACGAGTAAGCCAGATTTACGATTTAAAACTACGTATGGTCAGGAGTACACGTATCACACTCCGCTAGTGTGTGGAAAGGTGAACAAATTTAATTTTCCATCGTACAAATGCTTGTCCCTTACATATAATCACTGTATGAAATGCTACGCTCAAATTGATTGTCCCCTCATATAGGATTAAATCTCAATTATGTAATAAATTCACACATCAGGAAGTTGGTATACAGTAGGCCTTATTCCTATGTACGTTATATACACATATTAAATATTTTACTACATAACAAGGTTTCCATCTCACTCTTTGTGGTGGAATTGAGTATATTTCAGATTGAGTAATTAATACAAACAAAAAACATTTCAAAATATTGTGGAGTCAGCCCTTAAAAAAGTGCACAATTATTCGTCATCTATTGACTCGTTCCCCATCGAGTTTTTGAATTCTTAAAAAAATCAGTGCAAGTCTTCGCTAGTAATGTATCTCTTCTTCACTTTGCTAACGACCTTTCCTGCTGGCGGGCAGGCATTCACCGTTACCTGTATATATCATTCATTCTGGTCATTTTATCGTTTATTGGATATTAGCCTTCTTACTTTTTCTTTCTTTTTTAATATTTTTTTGTCTTTTCCAACACTATAAGAAGATTAATGAGGAAAAAATAGCCCGCCCTCTTTGGTTATGAAGCCATTTTTTCTTGTACCGGTGTAGGTCTATAATACCTAACGAAAGTACACAGCTAATCATAACAAGCCAATATTTAACGCGATTCTTACTCAACAGGAGGAATTCTAAGTATGCGAGGGGTCGTCCGAGGTAACTTAACCCGTTTCATAAGTTGCACTAAAACCCCAAACCACGCGTTTGCTTCTAAAATCATAATACAGGTGCTATTACTTAGAACGGCATTCAACCCGACTGAGTACTTTAAATTGCACCCCGAATGCAACCAAAGAGAAGACACGTAATAATGATCCGAAGTTATGCGAAAAGTTATTCCTACGACTGTCTAACGTCCATTGTTCGCGAACGCACGTAAGTCACAACTTGTAGAAATCGTAACAAGCGCTCAGCAAAAGTTACGTATATACTTACGATTCAAGTTTCGCGGACGAACCCCTGATCAGGAAAACCTGGCCAGATTACAGAAACACCGCACTAAACGCATGTTTTTGTATTTACCACTCATTGAAAAAATTAATAGGCCTGTAAATTAATACAAATTAGTTATTAACAATTAAACGCTACCTTTTGTCACTGCTGATCCTAAGGTAATTAATATTTTCCTCGTTCTCAAAGATAATTCGATATTGACCCGTATCGATGTTAATTTCATATATTCCAGGTTCAAGCAACGATGAACAATACAGAAGGCGAGATTCGCTATCTACTACCATACCATATGTATATTCTGAAAAAGAGGAAAATTACGATTTATGTCAAAGTAGAACCGGGTTATGGCTAGATTTTTCACAATAAAATGAGAAATATCACTTCACAAAACTCGTCCTACAAAACGCCATTTTTTTTTTTTTTAGGAAAACCTATTTTTATTTCACAAACCTAATGCCAAAACTCCACCGGAAATACGCTAAGAAATATAAGTAATAATTTCTTCAGTTTTATCATCAATATTGGAGGACTAGTTTGCGGGCAAAAGTACGTGTACAGGTCCCCGAATTCGACATCCTTAACAAATTTTTCATTTATATACTGACATGAGAGGCTCTGGTTAAATCTATGGTCCCGAGGTGACTACATTAGTGCTATTTTCCTGAAGGGCGAAGCCCCGAAGCAAAATAGCAGTAATGTAGTCACCGAGGGACCATAGTTTTAGCCAGAGACTCGACTAGAGTCAGTATATATTTGTTTTATATACTTCATTAATAAATTTCCAGTTAACAATGAAAAAAATATAATTTTTGCATTTTCATTCAATAAATTTCCGGTCAAACGATGCATCTCTGTGAATGAATGTGGTAGTAAGCATGCAATCCACTACGCACAAATGCAGACGAGCTACGCGATCGCAATAAGTTACGCGAATTAAGCGCCGCAAATAGTATAGTACCTCTGAGCCGTTTAGTACTTCTGAAAAATTAACTATTTGCGGTGAGCATGGCTTAGGGATACTCTTTACGGATGGCGCCGATTTCTCGCCGCATAGTTGAACTATTTTTAATCACGTGATAGAGTTTCAACCAATAAACAATCTTAAATTTATTAATGAAGTAAATAATATCTCCTAATTTATAGCATCAACTTTTAGAAATTCCTGTGTAGTTTGAGCACGAAGTTATGGTATACTCGCCGAGGCACACATGAACGTAGGCCTAAATATTTAACAAAGAGTGAATATGGGGTTTGATTGACCCAGGCCAGTAGTTAGGAGGAAAATACAGAGTGCGGTTGTCATTTCAATATGGAGTCTCATGAGTAGGACTACACTCTTTAGAGTCACGTCCGCCATTTTGAGTCTAACATATTTTTACAATTCGGAGGACAATAGAGGTCAATGGCATTGACCTTGTTTGTCATTTATCTTGATAACCAAATACAAAAGAGAGCGCCAACTACTTTTGCTGCAATCCATGTGGAAAGGTTAACAATTTGAGACCATTTGATAGAAATCGGTGCAATATTAAAGATTTAACCTTTGGTGATGACATTGGACTATTTTTGTCCTATAACTCCGTAACCATATGTTGCAGGTAGTACAAACTATACCTTTTTTAAAAAAAAAAATCCTTGTAATTAACCTTTTTACAGCAATCCAATCATTTTTCCTTTTTGATCCCTGTATCATGAATTTCCCCCTTCCTGAAATCCGCCCACACTTTCGTGAGGGGCACCCCGCTAAATTTATTAATTAACCTTCATAGAAGACACTCTGCCCTCCACGGTCACGGATTTGCTCCAAATGACCCGACTTCCTTGCCTCACCTCCCTCACTATTGAGTTAACGTTACTCACGCATGGGTATAGTGAAAAAGTGATCGTCATAACATTTATCCAGCGATGTCTTATGCAATAAGCATTCATCATCAAAGCCGGCTTCGCAGTATATAAAGAGTCCATTCACGGGGTCAAAGGCCACATCAGTATCTGCAAAAGTGTCCATCCATGCACTGTCTGTGACTTCGGAGAAGTCATAGTTAGCGAAGTAGATACCAAAACCTCTCGCTGAAAGTGCCCATATCCCATTGCTAGTCTCCTGAAGTGGACCTGTATGTAAATAATAATAATAATAATTCTAAAATTCAATTTTAATTATTCATCAGGTTATAATGAATTCTTTTTATTATTTAAATTAATTAATATTCATATCCTTTGACAGATTAAAAATGCAAACAATGGAAACCTTAAGGGGACACAGATTTTCGCCTTAACGCCAGATTCAGTGCATAACAAAAGAGAATAATAGTGAAATAGGGGGAAATTTTAATTATTCATTAGGTTATAATGAGTTCTTTTCTTATTTAAATTAATATTCATATCCTTTGTTATTCTAGGGGATTATCCTTCATTTGCATAAATTAATATTCATATCCTTTGTTATCCAAAACGGAATAAACCGCAATACAAAGGGATACGTTAGGGGGAAATGAAATTTCGTCCTAAGAGCGTTCTGAGTGAATAACAAAAGCTAATTTCGCCCTAAGGTAGGGGATAGCATAATCATCGTCATCATCATTATCATCATCATCATCATCATTATCATATTCATCATCATCATCAATACAAATTCTAAAGGTCCGTTTATTATCCCAAGTTAAAAAAAAAATGGTCTACACTGACTGCAAAATTCGGCAACCTAATTTAATCAAACACCAAATCTTTTATTTTTCCAACAATAATCTCCATTTTAAATTTAACATTCAACCTTAACACTTAAGTGACGGGGGTGTTCTTATGGATCCCCAAAATTTGTTTTCGCGCTGGCCGCTTTACGCGTGGGACTTTTGCGCCGATTTTTTTGTAATTGTCTAACTTTTGAATGCGCTTCTTTTCATACCAAAATAATTAAAACCAGCCAAGCCGTTAATGAGTTAATTAGTGGGGGTCCCATGGACCCCCCCCCCCCCCTTGGGCACTAACGGAAGTCATCTGAGAATATTTTAAAAATCAAAGAACCAAAGCGATTGTTTTTGCTGATATAAGTTCACACATACATGTAAGTAAACAATTATTAGTAACATTAAAAATAATTAACCCTTTATGTGCTGAAAACAAACAATTTCAGCGTGGATGTTGCTAAACCGTTACTGTACAAACTCTATGAGAAAATGACGTGTATTTTGCAACACCCGTAAAAAATACAGGATTCCCTAAAACTGCTGGTTTTCTACTAAATATGTGTAATTTGGGTCTTCGGGGACCTTAAGAACTGAATTATGTTTGAACTGCAGGGAGTCGTAGTAACTGCTGGAGAGGAGTGAAATGGGGATGTTAGAAAAGGGAACCATGGGGTAGTTGGGAATGAGACCCTGGCGTGTAGTTGGGAAGGGGACTCTGGGGTAACTGGGAAGGGAAATCCGAGTTAGCTGAGAAAGGACCATTGGGTTTCTGGAAAGGGACACATGGGTAGCCGGGAATTGGCCATATGTAAATGGAAAGGTTAACTTTTGGTATTTGGGATAAGGATGTTGTGTGCAAAGCACGGTGCCATAGGTTAGTTGGGAAAGAATACCCCTGTTAGATGAAAAGGGGAATCTGGGTTACTTGAGAAGGGTGTTCTGTGGCAGCTGGGAAGGGGATCTGAGACAGTTGGAAAGGGGATCTTGGGTAGTGCATTGTTAAAGCAATATTAGCACATTTTTTGAAGAGCGCCCCCAACTTTCAAAATTTGATATTTTTGCACAGTTACGTTGGTAATTGTCTAGGAAACTATACCTGCGAACGAGAATGCTAAAAAATGCGTATTTATCACAAAAATAGCGATTGGTACTTAGAATTGGGATCCCAGATGGACTTAACGGCAGAGCTGGAAAGCTACGTTGATGTCCGTCCATGATGGAAGAGTGCCACCTCGGAAAATAACCTCTAACTTGGCTTACCTGAACTATTAAAACAACTAATGGATAGCGTAGACACGTACATGGCGTAATTCCTTTTATTGCCCGGCTATTTCACATTGGAAGGCCGGTGGCCAGCCCCACCGCAGCCGTGTGTATTATTATCGGGGATCCCCGATAATAATTATTCTAAGCACACAAAATTACCTTCCTTCGGTTTTGTTTGACACTAGGACATTTTTCGAGCTTAACCATCACCAGGTATAGTTTACTTACTATCCCGTTACGCAATGCAATGTCAGCAATAAAAAGTCCCAAATTTTTTGAAAAATTGGGGCGCTCTTCAAAAATGTGCTAATATTGCGTAAATATGATATACACAAAACCATTCTATAGTTCAAAATTTGTAAAAATTTTGACCAGAATAAAGTTTGATGACGAGATTCTGGCAAGTTGGGAACCAGATCCTGGTTAATTTTGACAAGATTCAGTAATCTGATTCTAATCATGAGGAGTTTATTTTGTTAATTTTGTTTTCCTTCTATACAATATGATTCTGGGAAATATTCATATTACACTTTATATTTTCGATAAAATATTTTGTCATGACATCTTATATAATATTTCATCTTGTCTGAAACAATTTACGTTTCCGTTTAAAAAATGTACTCTGAATTTTCTTTCCTCTAATTCTGATCTGAAATCTGATCTGTGGAAATCTTCCAATATTTTGGCCAAATGGTTTTCCTCAGCTCTGTTTAAATATTTTTCTCCACATTCAGTTTTCCTCAACTGAAGTTTGAGTCAGTTGAAAGTCTTAATCCAAATTTGGCATTATTATTTGTTCCTTCCGTAGGAACTTTTAATCTCCTAAAATCTAGGTCACTTTTTGGCCTAACTCATAGGGATTTTGTCATTTTTACTAATATAACTCAACATAACACTATTCAAGGGGAATTGTTTCACACTATTCCTCAATGTTTTTTGCTCATATGTTCCTCAGTTTTCTTGAACTCCTAGAGTCCTAGAATTTTTCCCTATTCTAAAAAAAAGTTGATAAAGAAAAAAATAAAGAAATTTTTGTAATTTTTGATATTTTTTAATCTTATATTGTTGGATTTGTATCATTCTTTTTCTTTTGTTTTTCAACTCTTTTCTATCTCTACTTTTTTCATTTTTTTTCTTTCCTCTTTCCTCTTTCCTCTTTTTCTTGTCCTCATTTTCCTCCCCTCTTGCCATTTTTTTCTCCTTTTTTGTGATTTCCTTCCATCATTCTATTCTTCGTGTCACTTTCCGGGAGAGCCTGCTCCCTGCTCCCGCACTTTTCTGGGACCCTGGGAGCAACGGGTGGACCCTCTGGTCTACCGAACACAATATCATTCCTAGAGACACTGTTTAGCAGAAGTTGTATCCCGGTTGCACGTTTTTAGAGACATGCCATTCCTACGCTCAATACAATGAGCTCACTGTTGGCTTGATTCTGTTAGTCTTTCTTCGCTTATCCACATTTCAATGGGAACAAATTTTGTATACATGACGCTCTTAACCACTGCTTGGGCTCTCTTTGGATGACCAATATGGCCGTCAGTGCCTCAATACGAAGCCCGGGTTTCATCCATTTTAGAAGAGATCAGTGTTCGAAAACCCACTATTCCGCGTTTCAGCAATCTACGTAACTTTTCATGTACGAGTAGCGCTTCTTTTTATGATGAAGAGTTTTCCTAAGTTTATTTAAAACTAGCTTTCCTCAGAAATCCCAGCTCATTTTATAGAATTAGGCACAAATGATGCCATTTTTTGATAAATAATTTTCCTAAGGAACGTTAATGAAAGGCTGTGTTTTTAATTTCAATGTAAAACGTAAACGCGATAGTTCTTTCGTACAGGCCAGACTTGACTAACCACCTGATCACTTTCAATTGGTGTGAAAGACAAAACATGGCTTGTGGCAAAACGATAAGCGTAAAAATAAACATGGCGGCCTCGTTTAATCGTCCTACTACTCTTGCTCTCGCAGTTAGCATGAAGAAGGTGTTTTGCTTCGCAGAAATACTCCTCCAATGCCATGGAAAACCCTCTTGGGTAACGTACATATTTAGGGCTATTTCATTATTATGTGCCGATAGATTCATACAATAAATCCCTTTAAGACAATTTGGGGGTGCCGAATAACTGAGAAAGAGAATTCGGTTTTGAAGCGATGGTGTCTGGTTCTGAAATGAAAACTAAATTGCACTTACTTTATTCCTTTTTAAAGAGGAAATTGCCCCTAAGGCTCTTTAAGGACATGAAAGAGATCTTTACCGACAAAATTCCTCCCCTATATTTTCCATTGAATTGTTTGTAGAACATATCAACTTTCGGCCTGGGGGGGGGTCACGTTTCCTTGACTTGTTTCAAGGATAGCACAATGCCTTTCTTTCGTCTTATATTTACGCTATAAAACCAAAGACAGACTAGGCATCGTACGCTGATCTTGCAGAGGCGGTAAGATGACGTGACCTTAGGCTCTTAGTCCGCCGCTTACGAACCTCACACATCACGCCAGAATGTTGACAAATTACTGAACGGTTGTGTGTATAAAAATGTGGAGGGAGTTTTAAAAGCAGATTTCCTGAACAAAACAAGCCCACGTAAGCATACTCTGGGACAAACAACAATAGCGAAAAACTGCCGAGCAATGACGTCACATGTCACCCCCCTACCCAAAAAACCCCCCATCTACACGTATCACTATCTGCGGGATTCGAACCTATGACCTCCCCATAATAAGGCGGATGCTTTTGGTCTCATTCAGTCCTTCATTCATTCGCATACAAACGTAAAGCACAATAAGTAAGCTCGTTAGTACGTCCATTAGAGAGACTCTACTTCTATAATATTCTCCTCTCGGGATATATTACCAAGCTTACCACTTTACAAAAAACCAGTTTGGGTCAAACTCAGGTTTCTACGAGATATACTCACCAGAGCAGTGTGTCCTTTTTTATGAACATACTCATACAACGCCACGTATGTCCTTTCATTCACAGAAATATTCTCATCAGCGACAAAATAGCCACCCTTGAAGAAAACAATCAAATGACGAACGAAATAAAAGAGAAATAAAATCAATCTTTTTTGTAATTTAAAATATAAATTTTCCCACAATCTTCATCGTGAGACGGATTTTCTAAAAATTTCTCCATGAGCATCTTCTAGCCATTTTAATATCTAACAGATTAAAAATTTTATAAATCCTTAACAGAGTCACGTCACACTGATAATTGACTAACATCTGCTGTTGTGAATGCACCTTAGCAATGTCTTCGAGTTGATACCGATGAGTCCTACGGTCACGACTTTCAATCAGGCCTCGTCCGGGGCGGCGTGTTTGCCCATGTTATTTGTCGTACTTTCTCCGGATCATCTATCTGCTGGGCGGCAAAATCTAGTTGTTTCAAATGTAGCTCTAGCGCTGTCGTTCACCTGTGATTTTCCGGTTGTGACGATGTACACTACAATCTGCATATTAACATATACTAATAAAGAAATACGTGATAGTGAATACTGAGAGAATTTTGTTAAGAAGGTAACCTCTTAGAAAAGAAAGGAAGAAATTTGAGATCTTTTGTGACTAAGATGTAACTCAGACTTTTTTAGCAAAAAAATTTACTGTGAAGAAAACCACCACCAATAAAGACAAGAATTATCATCACATTAAAATCTCAAATCCTAACAAACTAAGATAATTACTGCAATCTAATGACTACGGTTGTTACTATCCATTCTATTCTTTGTTTTCTACTACCGTATCCTCTATTCTTGAGTCATAAATATTGGACTTCTTTGTGCCCTTAATTTTTTCTTTTTTTTTTTTTGTCTTATTTTCACAAACTCCTCTTCACTTTGATCTGTTTTCCCCTCATTACGGTCGCATAGGTGAGGGGACGTCCGTGCCCCATGCCTGGACTTTCCTCTGTAACAGTACTGGCTTTCAATTTACTCCTCGATGTGGTCTTCGGTGGCAGGTCTTTTGCAGTGATGGTAGTAGTTGGTGTAGCCCCGAATATGTTGGATAAGGGTTTTGGGGGGTGAGGTTTCTTCTTGATCCCGTTTGGGTTGTGTTTACGCAGCTTGCCCTTAAACCCTTTTGATTGGGTTGGGTGGCGGCTCTGTCATATTCGTTTGCGGTTCTGGTTAAGACGAAGAGTGTCATTCGTTTTTTTAGGTTGGAGGGTTGATAATGCACTGACTTGGTTGGATATTCATCGCGTGCTTCGGAGGTCGAGGGGATTGAGTGCGTAATTTGTCTTTAAGAGTTGTCTTGGTAGGTGATTAGTGAGTTACTGCTTCTTGGTTTGATTTTGTGCGGGTAAAGAGGAATCGCCTGGGGAATGGACTCTTTTCTGGTAGCCGTCAAAAAGTATCTGTTTGTGCTGAGGCCTTGTCCTTGTTGTTGGTGTTTGCTTGAGGGGTGTTTGTTGTCGCTTTGTTATAGGGTTTGGTGTGACTATCTGTCGAGTGCATTGGCCCTGTATGAGTTGTTTGTTGGTGGAGTTAGGGGGTCGGTTTTTATTGGAATGTAAGTAGGGCTCCTGTCCGGTTCCGCAACTCGGGTTCTGTTACTTGTGGTCCCACACAGTCCCTTGTCTGTCTTATCGCTCTCGTACGCTGGCGACACAACCATTTAACCCGGTTAGATTATCTTTCCCGCGGGTCCAGACTCGCTTCCCCGTGGTGGTCAAGGGGAGAGACCGGGAAGGGTTAGAAGGGTGGGGTGGGAACAATGGAGCTTAGAGGGTGAGTGTTTCAAATGTTGTGTAGGTGGGTTGTGAGGGTGGGGAGGGTGAATAGTGCGGTTGTGGGTATCCTTCGGCTAGCTTTGTGTCTGTTCTTGGGTTCTCTGCGTATAGTCTCGTCTCTTGCTTCCTGGGTCTCTCTACTTCTCCCTCCCCTTTCTTGCTTTATTTTTGCTCTGTTCCCTTTTGTTTTTTAGTTCTTTCTTTCTGTTTTTCCCTATTCTTCTGGTTCTTATGGTGTCCCTCCCCCTTGCTTTCAATGCAGGCCCCTTCATGTTTACACTAAAACATTTAATACTTTGCAAACTATCTCAATTGACCAGCAAGGGGGGGTATCGGCCTGGGAGAATGTTTGAAGTATCCCAAGTTATTATGACCAATTGTTGCTTGAACTTACAAACCAACACATGAACGCGATAACAGGTTGCCTGTTCGAATCCCTTCAATTGCTTGGCGATTCTGCATTTTCGTACGCCGTAAATTCACTCACATCTTCACCTGACAATGTAGATTTTGTCCATTGGCATGTGTCAAAAACATCAAAACATAAAATCACACAAAATGAAATCAAATTCGATCGCAGGTGCATTTTTTAATACACGTCTATGAAGAGATTAAATCCTTTTGAACATCTTCCAATCTACCAAAAGGATTCCCTCCTTTTCCTCTGGGAAACTTTTTATTAAGAAAACACAAAAAAGTGTATCTTTTTCCACCTTTTGTGGAATTGGAGAGCGTGGTGCCTGTGGGCTGCGTACGGCAATGACTACTGCTCAAATTAAAATCAGCTAATTTTGAATAGTACATTTGGATCAATATCATTAATTGTAGATATCTGTTGTTTGGCCGTGGGACAGCTTATTTTACCTGTTTGGAGGTGCGAGTGGTGCGAGATAGGTCGAGTCGCTCCTATTTTCATAACACCAACTTGCTGCCCGGGTTTCGATTCCCGTGTCGAGTCATACGTAATGGTTAAATTTGTTTGGCCGGTCCATCGCGGTCCTCGCATGGTTACTTTCCTTCCTGCCTAATCTAAAATCGGGTTTTCTTCTTCCCATAAATCTTTTCCTTCCCCGCTGTTCTGAGGGGTACCCTTGATATTATAGGTGCCAATATTGGGCTTCTGCCCGGGCAAATTCTGAATGTTATAAATCAAAAGAAAGCTCAAGTTATCGCCATTGTTCCAGCAGCACGTGTGCTGTGGAATGAGTCTGCGTTGTGTGGATTGTACTACACAATTTTATTTCATTCCGACATTGTGAACACCTCGGGATATGAGAGAAGAAGGAGGGGGCTGGGGGTGTCTGGGGAGGGAGAGAGGGAAGAGAGAGAAAGGAGAGAGAGAGATGATAGGAAAGCAAGCATAGCCCACTGGTTAGGTAATAACCCTTATTTCTACCTTTCGGTGCTCTGAAGGTCCCTCCGTTCACACCTGTGGTAGTGTTCATTTTGCTTCAGGATTTGAGAACCTTAAATCGTTAAAATTTCCGAGTGTCAATATCTGTTTTTTTTTAATACTGTTTATATTATACCGATTATACGCAATACCATTTCTCTTAAATGTTGTAACTTAGTAGGGTTATTGAACCGCCAATCCCATTAATAAAGTTAGCTACCTGTCTTAAAATGACAATTTGTCCGTAATACTTTGATTTTCAACTGTTAAAAAAGGTGACAGGAGAAAGATTTTTTTGATGGATTTTTTGATAGATACTCTAATAATTTACAACTGGAATCCGATTTGTAGGCCACATACCGAGAACGTTCGAAGGTTTGTTTGAATACACAAGTACAAGAACTTCCGCATATCTTGTTTTTGAACTTGGCTGCTATAATCGTTCCCCATGGAATCCCATGTTCTTTGAATTTCTGCTCATGTGAGCACTGACAGAAACTTACTAAATTGTAAATCATTTTCACATCAACTCAATCCAATCAATCAATCAAAATCAAATTTATTTCATCTCAACAATCAAATATGCAATATATGAATATTAATTATGGCAATAATAAATCCAAACTCAATATGCAATATAGAATATAATTATGCCTGATAAGCAATGTTGATCGAGATGAGGACACTAGTAAACGCACTTAGGCGGGACATATTGTAAGTGCCCTTGAAAAAAATGTTACACTGTAATAACTATTGAATAAGATGGACGACTCATACATTTCCCCAGGAACTTTCTACTTGCGGTAAACAGTCTGATATACACATATACACTAAGTATAGTTTTGCAGGGAAATTTTAAGAAAGAAATTGTATAATTAAATTGAGTGCAGAAGTGTTGGGAAAATGGTCCTGGATTTAAAAAAGGCAATTACATATGACGTGGGTTCACTTAACAAAAGAAGGAACAACAACAAAACATACAAAACGAATGCTTAGACTTACGTACTAAACCTACTGAACAAAATAACAGCCGAGACGGACAGAATAACAAGTTATACACCGATCTGAAAATTTTTCCCAACTGGAAAACCAAAAGTTGAAAGCAAAATTGGATATAACCGAGTTAATGGATGAGAGGTCATTGTTGTATAACTGATGAGTTTATTTTTAAGACGCAAAGTGAAGGGGCATTCTTTTAGGTTGATCATGGGTTAGGTTTTTTCTTCCAAATAGATGGTGCCTTGATTGAACTTTGGGGTGTTTTCTTTATTACATTAAAGACGGCGTTATTCGGCTTATTCACTTCAGGTGTTACCTACTACATTGGTAGACATTCCAAATATGCAAAAAAATACGGGGTCGACAAACACTATTGGGGGTGGGCGCTTTACCTTTTCCGGAAATCCTTCCTCTTGTCTCTTTAAAAAACTGAGTTGTTTAAAATTGGCTGTTAGTTGGCTCAACACCGTTGTTATTACGGGTGAATTCTGAACAAACGGGTTGTTTTAATTTCACCGACATACCATATTTAAACTGAAAACAGGTTTTTCCCTTTCCTCGGTGTATATGGTTGTTTGCTGTAATGACACCCAAAGTTTATTTCTGGAACTTACTACTGACCAATTTCGACCTTATGATACACATTTATTTCGCGGAGGAAACGTTGAAACTAGAGAGGAAATCTATAAATTGGACTGTGTTGGTTGCTGCTTTTTCCTTTACTGCTTTCACTACGCAGTTATCAGACAAGGTTGACCAAAATGTCAAACATTACTTCTTCTAGGGTTTCTATGGTGTTGCTAGACGTGTCCCCACTCAAGCTGATCGTCTCTGAAGCATCGGATCATCAGTTTCCCCAATACAAGGTAGCCATTTTTCAATTGTCATTTCCCACAACACTCGATGTCTCCGTGTGAGAATCGTGGCGTTCGTCTTACTCATTTATGTCGGTGGATAGATAGGTATTACCCTTTGAGTAAGTAAATCCTGTTGGACTAATTAGAAATACCGTGACAAATTAATTTCAAGGAACTCTGATCATCCCTGATATTCAACCTCTAAAAAGAGTTGTCCGTCTCCTCGGTGTAGCCGGAGATCCGGTCCTCAGATCTCATAGTCCACCTACAACTGTGAAGAATAAGGCAACACGAGTCAGTTTAACTCTTCAAGCAACATTAGTTTTCAACGACTCTACTTTATTCCGTTTGTCGTCTATGTGAGCCCGGACTTTTGCTCCCGGGCGGACCATGTCTCCTTTTTACAATACACATAAACCAAACAAAACACCGGCTATGCGTTTCTTTATATACTCTTTTGACGTATGAAGCTACTTATTTGAAATCCTTTATCCTTCTTATATTGGTTTTTTGAAATACAGTCTGTAAATTTTCTTTAAAAAATGTCTAAAAAGTGTGTCCTTTTTTACGCTGATTTTTTTCTATGAACAAAACCCTCACAATTGGTAAAGGCTCTTGTAAGGATGTGTGTGTGTGTCGTTAATGCGTGTGTGCGATGTATGTGCGTGTGTTATTGTGTGCCGTGTTGTCCATATCTTTTTTATCTAGTTATTTATTCAATTGACCCTCTTGTCGAGCCCAAAACCATTGATCTCATCCGACTCAGAGAGAATATAATGTCGTTCATTTCCAGCCGTCCTTTGTGTTTCCTCCTCCCCTTCCGTCGTCGTATTTTGATCGATTGTTAACATCAACTGAGAAACTGAGTCCAATATAAATCCTATACTGAAAAACATGAAACTCATCATTTAGTCACTTAACATTGTTATAATTTGGACCAATGTGCATAGTGACCAAAATACAAAATTTTATGTCACACGTGACTGGTTTTTGAATTTTTCATCTTTTGTCCCAACTCTAACTGGCATTTCACGATCCACAACCTCGGTCTCATTTCCTTGACTTTGCCTAAAAATGTTTGCTTAGTATCATCAATCTTTGACTCTGGTTAGTCCTATTGCAATTGTTTTGCTCTTCTCCGAATCTCTACCATGCAAATTCGAACTCTCTCGTTCCCTTTTCTTCCTTTCAAACATTTTGTATTATATATTCTGCCTTGTAAACGGACGAAATTACAACGCGTGGCCTATGGAACACATTCAATGGTTGGTTACTAAGCATTCTGCTCATAAACTATCAATACGGCAAGATCAGAAATTTGTAATTTTCGGGAATATAATCCTTTTCTCCGCTCAATGATACTCTTGATCATGATGAAAACGGAAGGTTGCCGAAAATATGGTATATACCATTTATTCAACTTCAGTTTGCATGCCGAAGGATAAAAAAATCTTGGTTGGGCTACTTTCTGATCGCAATCTCTGAAAATAAATTCTGAAATGCTCTGGTTATATTCTAAAGGTGGGTACCCTATTCGACAACTCTCTCGTTCCCCCCCATTTTCCTATCTACCTTTCATCAAATTGAGATTTTGATCTCACTAGAAAATTTGTTATTTTTCTCTCATTACTCACAACCCTCATGACAACTTTTGCTTGAGCTGTGTCCCAGGAAAATTATCTACCCTTTCTTGAAGTTACTTGGAGGTTGGTGATCCATTGACTAACGTAAACTACCACCCTCCACTGCTTGTTCACTTATAAAATTTCTTGGAATAATTGGTGAATATCTGAATGAGATGTATTTTGGTTGTGATATTATTTATCTTTTCCCTTGTCCTGAGACTTTTAAATTGTTGAAAATTTTTTTACTTCAAATACTACTGCGTAAGTGATTTAACCTTTATGCACCTTCAAATCGAACTTACCTACCTACATACCTACCTACCTTTTTCTCCTCACCCGACCTTCATATATTCTTTGGTATACTCGAAATCTTTCACATTCCAATTTACTAAGTGGTGCAGATATACACACAACAATACACTTGCTTGGTTACTGACACTAATTAAAAGTCGTGGAATTATGGGTATGTGTAGGAGACTGTATGTGTTCATAATATCTAAACGGAATAGTGCAATTCCCGTGAAACTCTGGGGGGAATACAGCATTATGGTGATGCAATCTTTCAATCAGGGCCAATCATAAATGATTTGTCATTAATGGACAGAGTAAGTGGCGGGTTCACACTTAATCCGCAGATGTCGGTCAAGCTAGTTCTTTTGGAACATACATTGCGAGCCTATGCATGCACTACGCGGCGTTTCGTAAAAAGCAGCTCTAAATGCTATAATCCCGCAGACGCCTGCCGATGAATATGAATCCACCTTAAATGTAAACTCTTGTTGACGATGGCGGCTAAGAAGTACTTAAAGATTGACACTGGCACATTTGAAAAATAGTGCGGGCGCTGTCCCCCAAATGATTCTTTCAAAATAATCGCGATTTTTTTTGGATTGTTGATTAGGCTTTTATATACACCAAGTCCCTCACCCGCAATTGTATTAGAGACTCAAATCAGTCTTCCTTATGTTAACAGAACTATTTTATCATTGAACGTTCGAGCCTGGCGAATTTAAATTCAGCAACGACGAAATGTGCGTTTTAAAACACAAGAACACGTACGCCGTTGCATGTTTCCCACTGTCTAATGCACATTTGTTCGTAATTCGGCTATACCCTTTTGTGTTTTAATATCAGTGATACCTGAGTCAAACTATTCATGTAATATAACGTTGTTGATTAAAGTTAGTATCACAACACCTTAATTAAAAATTGGGCCTACAAATTACCTGGATTTCTCTTATATCCTCTCATATCAATGTCCCTATCTGTTTTTTGGGGTCTGTTATTTTTAGTGTGTACAATATATCTCTGTTCTTCCAATGCCCTAGACTATCATTTGTCAGCAAATGAACGACTATTTCTATTTTGTGAAACGTGGCATTGGCCTCCTTTCTTTTTTTCCTTCATCCTTTTTGTTCTCTGTCTTTTTAAATTGATTTCATTTTTCCTTACTCTCTCGGGCACATTATATAATAGAATAATACTCTCTAAATATGGCTACCAGATGGGTTTCTGCAATAGGTTCATTGGATTTTCCGGTGCGTATCAAATCAACCATTTCACGCTGTAACTTTTTTTTTTTTTCGAAGCGTAGACGATTTAAGGAAGCCCCACGCTTATTATTTACGCTAAAACTTATCTTTTGCCACAAGCCATGTTTAGTCTTTCACAAACCATTGACAATGATCGGTTGTTAGTCAAGTTTTGGCCTGTAATGAAAGACAATCGCGTTTTTACCTTGTTAACATTGAATTAAAAACACAGCTTTGCTTTAAAAAAAACGTTTTTCCTTTGAAATAATATAAAGTTATGTTCAAATTGGCTACATTTTTTTTGTGCCTTTTTTATAAAAATGAGCCTGGGATTCTTGATATTTTTTTTAAATAAAATAGGAAACTCTACATCATACAAAGAAGCTGCTATTAACACTCGACTTCGGTACGTCCTTGAAAACTGTAACTGTAAATTGCTGAAAATTATTCCTGCGCCTTTAGTGGGTTCGAATCAACGTGTATCTCTATACAATGGATGGAAACCTGGGCCTTCGTAATTGAAGCACTGATGGCCATATTGGTCCTCCAAAAGAGCCCGAGCAGGTGGTTAAGAGCCGTCATTTACACACAATTGTCCCATTGAACTGTGGATATCGACAATACAGACTACAGAATCAACCAATTCGTGAGCTCAGTGTATTTGCGCGTAATAGGAAGCATGTCCTCTAAAACGTGCACCGCCAGGATAATTAAACAGGTGTCTGGACTGGTATGTGTTCGGTGCCAAATGCCCACCCGTTTGCCCTCCATTCATCTACTATACAATTACTGTTGTGTAGCCTATCCACTGTATAGAGATTCATGTGGTTTACAATGCGACTCTTTGTGTATAAACTATTAAATAGGTTACGCGACCCATTTTCAAATGTCTCACGTTTTCTTCATGGATTGTGTTAGTGTTTATAGGCCAACGTGAAACCTCGTAATCACAATGATACTAAACAATCTATCCTTAACTGCCCTCTAATATTTTTCTCGAAGCATTGGGTTTTAAAATGTGTAGTTTTTTATACTTTTTTCTTGTTTGCAATAAAACCTATTATTGCAAACGAAGTTCACAGGATGAGGCTTGTGGCAAAGTTGCTGAAGGCTCGTGATATATTTTCGCTGGCTTCCATTTCGGTATTGCATGCGCGTTGTAAATATACCAAGGAAATAAACATGGGTAGCTTCCATGATTGCCTTTTGTTTTGTATAGCTGTGTACATTTTTTCGGCAGATATATATGTAATTTTATGCCAATGATCCATCCAAATAAAAATCAAATCAGAAAATTACCCCTCATCCTACTTCACTTTGAATTGTTTTTTGTTATTATTGGTTCCTGTGGGGTTGGAACTTCTGTTGTCCTGTTTGGGGTGAGTGACCTCCCCTTGCTCGCCTGATGTGTAGCCTTGGTATGTATCGCTAGGAATGGTTTGCTGGCCTTAGTTAGCTGGTAGTGGCTTGTTATGGTCTAGGCTTGTGGCTAGATTTTGCTAGTCTAAATACGATAGTATGTGCTAGGTATATAGGGCTATAAATTACTCTGAGGTACTAGTGGTGTCCCATCTCCTCGTCGCTGGATAAGGTTTGCGGGAAGAAGGTCCCGCCTGATGCTGATAGGACTATGTTCTCCTATATAGCGGCTTTGATGAGGAGTGGGGCGTGGTTAATTTGTTGCTGGGCTGGATCTTCTTGATTTTGGTGGCAGAATTGCTCTTGTGATCCTGTCTGTTGCCTTAGTCATCTCGTAGAGGGGTATATGTGGTTTTGATCTTATCCCCCTCCTCCTACTCCCCTTTATCCCTTACTTGGCCGCCTTGTTTGATGTTTTTTTAATTTGGGGATATTTCACAATCATTATAACTTGTGCCGAAGATTCATACCAAACGAAATGCACAAGATTCTTCGAGTCACCTACTCCAGTACATTAGCGTTATTTTTATTGAATATTGGTATAAAAGTGACTGAACGCGGTCGCGCTCATCTACCTGATCGTGACCACGTTCATGCACACAAATCGGTCACACATAGAACTTTGCGGTTTTTGCAGTTACTTTTATTTCCATAACTCCTATTTCTGATGATTATTTGGGGTTTTCCACCCCTGGTGAACAGATTTTGAGTATGTTGCCCGCCATCTTAAATATCGAAACAACCGTATACACCTTACAAAATGAAACTTTGCGGGATCTGCATTGTCCAGTTTTGTCGTATAAAGCTTTTAATAAGGGGAAACAAGAGTAGTCATCGGGTCCTGTGTTATTCCGACCGTTCAGTAAAAACGCCAATGGGTGGCCACCATCAATGCCTCTAACAAAGGGTGTTCCGTACCTGCCCAGGGTGGTTACCTGACCAGGTTTTATGAATTCAACAACTTTGACGGAATAAGGTGGATAAGGTTGTTGAATAGGTTGTTTTGAGTTCATCCACGGTGTTTCCGAAACCCGGCGGTTCGTTCGCGGAAGCAGTCGTAAGACTGACGTAGCTCTAGTTGCGATGTAAGTTACTACTAAGATTATTTACGCGTTCGTGAAACTTGAACGTAGACTACGTGTGTCCTACGATAAGCCCAGATTTCAATTTACAACACTACGTATGGTCATGAGTACACGTAGTACACTCGTAGTGTGTGGAAATGAACACATCCTTAATTTTTCCAGTTACAAAATGCTTGTTCCCTACATACTATTATCACTGTATGAAATGCTACTCAAATTGATGTCCCTTCATATGAAAATCTCAATTTATGAAATAATTTCCACATCCAGAATTTTTGTTATACAGTAGGCCTCCGAGGGTCTGTGATACACACAGATATATTTACTACATCACAAGGTTTCATCTCAATCTCTTCGTTGGTGGAATTGAGTATTTCAGACATAATTATACAAACAAAAACCATTTCAAATATTTGAGTCAGCCTTAAAAGTGCACAATTATTCGTCATCTCTGGACTCGTTCCGAGTTTTTGAATTCTTTAAAAATCAGTGGCAATTCCTTCGCTATTAATGATCTCTTCTCTTCCTTGCTTAACGACCTTTTCCTGCTGGCTGCATGCATTCCCTTCCTGTATATATTCATTCATTTCATGTCCTTTTGTTATCGTTTATTGGATTGGCCTATATTACTTTTCTTTTTTTTTTTTTAAATTTTTTTTTGTCTTTCAACCTATAATAATGACTCCTAATGAGAAGAAAAAATAGCCCGCCTCTTTTGGTTCTGAAGCCATTTTTCTTGTAACCGGTGTAGGTCTAATCGAATACCTATCGAAGTAACACAGCTAATATAACAAGCCAATTTAAGCGATTCTCATCAACCAGGTTTAATTCTATAGTAGATTTCACCCATCGTGTCACTTCTTATAACTTTGTCCTACGGTATGAGGTTTGAATGATGGGCACGTACAGTGGGTGAAAATTAAATTTCTCACCTGCCTATTCTATGTGAACAAGAACTACGTTCAGTCCGATAGATAGAAAAATCACATTGCTGTGCTTTAATGACAGTGCAAACATCTAGTGCATTTCAGTCTATACGTTACGCTCAAAACATCCTGACAATCGTTTTTGCGTCAAAGGTATGCAATGTCACTGTGATTGAATTTCACTGACACTATCTGAAGGGCCCTATTTGGGATACGATTGTGAGACCAAGGGGGTGAAACGCGATCAAAACCATTCGGTACCGTGCTGGGCGCTTGACATTTTTGAATATGCAACGGAATAATTAATCAGTTGGGTTGCTAAATGGATACCACAATAATCTTCAATTCGCTCACAACAATCCGCCAAATATCAGTTGTTGATGTCTGGGTGTCTATTGGGTGGTTAATTTTGTCGCTACGCGCGATCTTGGCCACACAACGAATGAAATTGCTCACATCCATGTCTTGATTTAAATAAACCCCCGTGCCGCATGAAGACATCATTTTCAACCTACGCTGCGCATTGTGCAATTATGAGAAAAAAAGAGTATCTAGCACAATGATCCAGTACACTATTATTCCTACCCTGGCCACCTACTTCTACACATACCTTAATTTTGTACACTCACTAAATCTGTATCACTAACCGATTTAGTGTAAGATGCACAGCGGCACCTCACATTAATGTGGAAAGCGGAGGCACAGAGCCATTGCCTTTTCTCTTATGTTGGAGCTCCTATGTTTTCCTTCTTTCTTTGTTTGGTCCGGCAAAAGAACATACAGAGACGGATGATTTCTAAAGATTACGGAACTTTTTGCCTCTCCTATCTATAGAACCTCTTTGGATGGAACCACAAAAGCCTTGCGCACTATCAATCGTGAAAATTCTGTCACATGAAAGGCCAGATTAATCTTAGCTTACTTCAAAGACACAGGTGGAATCGGGCCATATGTTTTCTTTCTTTTTTTGCTGCCTCCATCTCCCAACTAATCGACGCTGTCCAAAACACTTTTCCTCTGGTGACACGAATGCTGGTTGGATCTACTATAATATGCCGAGGGGTAGTCCGAGTACTTAACCTGTTTTCAATAGCTGCATACTAACCCCAAACCTAGCGTATGCTTCTAAATCCATTAATCGATATTACTAGATCGGCATCTTTCAACATCCGACTTCGTACCCTAATTGCACCCGCACGAAATGCACCCAAATGAAGACCACGTAATCATGATCAATATTTTATGCGAAAAGGTATTCCTACAACTGTCTAACGCCACATTTGTTCGCATGCGTAACGCACACGTAAAGCTACTTCCCTCTAGTCCAATAATTTTTTATGATTTGACCCTCAAAACTATCAATTGCAACAGAAACAATTTTGGTGTTTTATATATCTGCAAATAGTCCAAAAATAATATAATTAAAAGTCTAACAAATCACCTATGGAAAATGTAGAATAAGGGTGGAAACGTTTGTATTAGGGGGTAAAATTAAGAATTGTTCGAATTGAATTTAAATGAAGTAACCAATTTATTGGGCTACTCCTAATGTTTAAAAAAGGTAATAGTTTGCCCTAGCTACTGGGTTTAATGTTTTTGTACAATAGGCTTCAGAACAGTTCAACACTGTGTCATCCTGGGGTACAATTCATAGAATTGGTCCGATTTTTGATCGGACTGGACTGGTTGTAACTGTTAAATAAATTTGTCCCACACTCCTTAGTACTAAGATAATGTAATAGATTCTTTGTTTGAACTTTCTATATAGACAATTACAGAGCATGACTAGTGACCTTCCCATAGACCCTGTAGCCCCTCCAGCTCACATTTGCGTTCCACCCATATCAAAACGATATATTATAGATTGTGCAGTGACCCATTATACTGTACTTCGGGTCTTGTACCATTAGACGAACAATTTGACCAAATCCAATTTTTATAACCACGGACTGTATCCACCCTTGAAAATTTACCCCATTGTGACCTTGAACCTATTTTTGACTCTCATACTATTGAACTTACTACAAACACAACCTTCAAATATGGATCTACCTAACTATACCCTTTTTTTTTAATTCCCGGAATGTTAACGAACACTCGTTGGCATACATTTTCTGATACGCGGTTTTGATACTTTTCATATTTTGACCCCTTAAATAACCTTACACCTCCCTTAAAATTTATTTTCCACCACTCCTTTTGATTTTAGTAAGCTTTTTATATGTTTTTTTTAAATGTTATTTGTCTCAATACAATCTGTTGACATCTGTTCTGTTTGCATCTAGTGTCAGCGTGGGTTAAGAAGGCAAGTCTTTCATTCTATTTTGACTGCCTAACTTGTAGAAATCGTAACACTAGGCGCTTCGCAAAAGTTAGTATATATTACGCACGTCAAGTTTCGGCGGGGAAACGAACCCATGTATCAGGAAACCTCTGGCCAGATACAGAAACACCGCACTAAACGCATGTTTTTGTATTTACCCTCACTCATTGAAAAATTAATAGCATGTAAATTATACAATTAGTTTTAACAATATAACGGTTAACCAACTACTATTTTTGTCACTACGTCTGATCCTTCTGTAATTAATATTTCCTCCGGCTCGTTCCTCGAAAAATAATTCGATATTTACCCCGTAGCTATGTTAATTTTCATATTTCCAGGGTCAAGTCACGATGAACACTACAAGAAGGCGAGATTCGCTATCGACTACATACCATATGTATATTCTGAAAAAGAAGGAAAATTACGATTTATGTCAAGTAGAAAACCCGGGTTAATGGCTATATAATTTCACAGAAAATGAGCACAAAAAACCAAAAAAACAAAAAAAAAAAAAACAAAATATCACTGACACAAAACTCTTCCTACCAAAAATCCATTCTTTTTTTTTTTTTTTTTAGAAAACTAAACATTTTTATTTTCACAACCTAATGCCAAAACTCCACGCGTGGAAATCGCTAAGGAATATAAAGTAATAATTTTCCTTCTTTTTTTATTCATCAATCTTGGAGGAAGTCCTATACTTGGCGGCAAAGTACGCGTGTCAGGTCCCCTGATTCGAAAATCCTTAATACAATTTTTTTCATTATATACTGACATGAAGGCTCTTGTTTAAATCTATGGTCCCGAGGTGACTACATACCTTAGTGTCTATATTTTTTCCTCGTTGTGGGGGGAGGCGGCGTAAGCCCCGCGAACCAAACAACTATCATAGTTCGTAAGTAGTCACCGAGGACCTATAGTTTTTAGACAGAGACTCGAACTAGAGTCAGTATCTTATTTTTTATATACTGATTGCATTAATAAATTTCCAGTTAACAATGAAAAAAAATATAATTTTTGTTTTTTGCATTTTCATTCATTTGAATAAATCTATTCCTGGTCACGATGCATCTCTGTGAATGAATGTGGTAGTAAGCATACTAGCAAGCCCCCTACGCACCAATTGCAGACGAGCTACGCGAATCGCAATAAGTTACATCGCGAATTAAGCGCCTTAAATAGTACCTCTGAGCCGTTTAGGAGTACTTCTGAAAAATTATACTATTTGCGGTGAGCATTTGGCTTAGGGATACTCCTTTACGATTGCCGCCGATTTTCTCGGCGGCGCCGCTCTCCGATAGGTTGAACTATATTTTAATCACGTTGATGGAAGTTTTTCAACCAATAAACAATCTTTAATTTATTAATGAAGTTAAAATATCATCTCTAATTTATGCTTCACCTTTTAGGTGAATTCCTGTGTATTTGAGCAAGAAGTTGATATGGTATACCTCGTCCGCGGCACACTGAACGTAGGCCTCAAATTTAACAAAGAAGAGTTGAACATTATGGGGTTTTTCGAATGTGTGACCCACTGACATAGTTAGGAAGGAAACTCATATTGGCGTGTTGTCATTTCAATAGGAGTTCGCATGAGTAAGATCTACACTCGTTTTAGCTAGAGTCCACGTCCGCCATTTTTAGTTCAAACATATTTTTACAAACTTCAATATAGGTCAATGGCATTGACCTCGTTTGTCATTTATCTTTGATAACCAAATACAAAGAGACGCCAACTACTGTTTGCTGCAATCCATGGAAGGTATTAACAATTTGAGATCATTTGATTAGAAATCGGTGCAATATTAAAGATTTAACTTTGGTGATGACATTTGGACTATTTTTGGTCCTATAACTCCGTAACCATAGTTGCAGGTAGTACACACTATACCCTTTTTTTTAAAAAATCCTTGTAATTAACCTTTTAAACAGCAATCCCAGCATTTTTCCCTTTTGATCCCTGTATCGTACATTTCCCCTTCCTGAAAATCCGCCCCCACACTTTCGTGAGGGCACCCGCTAATTTTTAGGGTTGTTTTACAATCAGGGTACCTCTTGGCTGAACACTACAATGTGACCATAAAAACAATGTCTGTTACTTTCTCATAATTGGTACTCTATGCCAACTTAAAGACCACCAAAAGCACTACCTACAGCGCAAAACCTTTGAAATGCTTGATGACTACCAAAAATAATTTACATATACATGGAAATTGCTTAAATCCACTGTCCTCATTTGAAGTAGGTTTTACTATTTGAGTAGATTTAGCAATATCATAATAACATTGGGACAAAACAATTCAACATTAAGGAAGAATACTTGAGCAGGTAATTATATCCAGAAATCTATAAAAGAATGTGACCATTTGGTACCATGCGGTGTCAGGTTTGAAATTTGTGGTATTCCCGTTCAAAAAAGGTCCTCTCCATATTTAGGCTAATAAAGCTTAAACTAAATTTACAGATTGATTTGTGAATATTCTCTTAAAAACTCTGTTTATGTTCTATAAAATTTGTAGTCAACACTTGGTTGCTACCCCTTAAGGTTTCCTGTATCACATGATCAAATGTTAGAAGTCAGTGTTCCGTTCAAAAATCTTGTCATTTCCGAAACCACCCAAAGTTCAAAACCTAATTTTCCCTGAAGAACTCACACCTCAAAATTTTGGAAACATTACTCATGTAAAATCTATAATACAAAAAAATATAATACTGAAAATATCAAGCACTTGTTTTTGCACCCCAAAATGTAGAAAATTAAGAAGTTGCTCTGTCAAAATCTTGTCCTCCCCGAAAATGGAACATTTGTTCAATCATAAAAATTGTTCACGAAGATGTGACACCTCCAAATTTTGGAATGATGACTTCTTGACTTGCACAATGGCAAAGAACCTCAATACTGAAATTAATCATGGCAACTTCATTTGTCACCCCAAATGAGACAGGCGAGGTACCCTGATTGTAAAACAACCCTTAAGACCTTCATAGAAGACACTCGGCCCTCCACCGGTCACGATTTGTTCCAAATGACCAGACTTCCTTGCCTCACTCCCTCACTATTGAGTTAACGTTACTCACGCATGGGTATAGTGAAAAAGTGGATCGTCATAACATTATTTCCAAGCGATTGTGCTTATTTAATAAGCATTCATCATCAAAGCCGGCTTCGCCGTATATAAAGAGTCCATTCAGGGGTCAAAGGCCACATAAGTATCTGCAAAAGTGTCCATCCATGCCTGTCTGGACTTTCGGAGAAGTCATAGTAGCGAAGTAGATACCCAAAACTATCGCTGATGAAGTGCCATTATCCCAGCGCTATCTCCTGAAGTGGACCTGTATGTAAATAAAATTGAATAGAATAATCCTAATGAAATTTTAATTATTCACTCAGGTTATAATAGTTCTGTTCTTATTTAATTAATTAATATTCATATCCTTGGAGCAGATTAAAAAGCAAACAATGGAAACCTTAAGGGAAGGGGACACAGATTTTCGCCGTAACGCCAGATTCCGTGATACGAAAAGAGAAAACAGTGATAATAGAGGGGGAAATTTTAATTATTCATTAGGTTAAATGAGTTCTTTTCTTATTTAAATTACTATCATATCCTTTGTTATTATAGGGGATTATCCTTCATTTGCATTAAATTAATATTCATATCCTTGGTTATCCAAAACGGAATAACCGAATTACAAAGGGATACGTTAGGGGAATGAAAAGTTCGTCCTAAGAGCGTCGGAGGTAATAACAAAAAGCTAATTTCGCCCTAAGGTAGGGGATAGATAATCATCGTCATCATCATGATCATCATCATCATATCTCATCATCATCATATCATCATCATTCATCAATACAATTTAAAGGTCCGTGTAGTATCCCAGTTAAAAAAAAATGGTCTACAATGGACTGCAAAATCGGCAACCCCTAATTTAATCAAACACCAAATCTTTATTTTTTCACAATTTAATCTCCATTTTAAATTTAACATTCAACCTTAACACTACTTAAGATGATGGGGGGGGGGGGTTCTATGGAACCCCCAAAATTTGGTTTAGCGTGGCCGCTTTACGCGTGGGACCTTTTGCGCCCGATTTTTTGTAATTGTCCTAAACTTTTAAAATGCGTTCTTTTATATCAAATAATTAAAACGGCCAAGCCGTTAATGAGTTAATTAGTGGGGGTCCATGGACCCACCCCTTGGGACTAATAACGCGAAGTCACGCTGAGAATCTTTTTTAAAAAATCAAAGACCCAAGCGATTTTTGTGATATAAGTTCACACATAAATGTAAGTAAACAATGTTAGTAGTAACATTAAAAATACTTAACCACTTTACTGTGCTGAAAACAAAACAATTTCAGCATGGACGTTGCTTAAACCGTTACTGTAACAAACTCTATGAGGAAAATGGACGTGTATTTTTGCAACCACCCGCTAAAAATACAGGATTCCCTAAAAACTGATGTTTTATACTAAATATGTGGAATTTGGGGTCTTCGAGACCTTAAGAACTGAATTATGTTTGAGATGCAGGGAGTAGTAGTTAACTGTGGAGAGGAGGGAAGAGGGGATGTTAGAAAAGAGAACCCAGGGTAGTTGGGAATGAGACCCTGGCGTGTAGTTGGGAAGGGGACTCGGGGTAAACTGGAAGGGAAATCCGAGTTTGCTGAGAAAGGGACCATTGGGTTATCTGGAAAAAGGGAACAAGGGTAGCTGGGAATTGGCCATATGTAAATGGAAAGGTTAATTTTGGGTATTTGGGATAAGGATGTTGTGTGCAAGCACGGTTGCCATAGGTTTGTGGGAAAGAATACCTTTAGATGGAAAAGGGGAATCTGGGTTACTTGAGAAGGGTGTTCTGTGGCAGCTGGGAGGGGATCTGAGACAGTTGGGAAAGGGGATCTGGGTATGTTGCATCCATTTCTAATAGTTAAAAATTTGACCAGAAAAGTTTGACGAGAATTCTGTCAAGTTGACCAGATCCTGGTAAGTTTGACAGATTCAGATAATCTGATTCTAATAATGAGGAGTTTATTTGTTTTTCTTCTATACAATATGATTATGAGAAATATTACACTTTAATATTTCGAATAAAAAGATTTGTCCTGACATATTAATATTAATTTCATCTTTATTTAAAAAACAATTACGTTTCGTTTTAAAATTAAACAAAAATGTACTATGAATTTTCTTTCCTCTAATTCTGAATTGACAATCTGAATCTGTGGAAAATCTTACAATATTTTGCCAAATGGGTTTCCTCAGATCTTGTTAATATCTCCACATTCAGTTTTCCTCAACTGAAGTTTGAGTCGTGAAAGTCGTATGAAATTCGGCATTATTACAATTTGTGCATTTCCGTAGGGAACTGTTAAAGTACGCCTAAAAATCTAGGTCCCTTTTTGCCTAACTCATAGGGATTTTGTCCATTTTTCCTAATATAAACCAACTTAACACTATTACAGGGGAATTGTATTCACATATTCTTCAATGTTTTGCTCAATATTCCTCAGTTTTCTTGAGCTCCTAGATTCTAGAGATTTTCCCTTAGCATGAGACAGCTTAATAGCGATCTTTTGAGGAAATTTTGGTAATTTTTTGATATGTATTCAATTCTTATATTGGTTGGATTGTATCATTCTTTTCCTTTTGTTTTCCTTCCTCTTGTTTCTATCTCTACTTGTTCATTTCATTTTTTTCTTCCTCTTTCCTTCATTTTCTTGTCCATTTCCCTCTTGCAACATTTTTCTCCTTTTTGTGATTTACCTCAATTCTCGTGTCACTTCCTGGGAGCGCTGCTCCCCACTTTCTGGGACCCTGGGAGCAACGGGTGGACATTTGGTCTAACCACAACAATAGCATTCCAGAGACACCTGTTTACAGAGTTGTATTAGCCGGAAAAAAAAAGATATGAAATTTTTGGTGTAACCTAGAACTAAAAATTGCTATCAAAGGTTTTTTGTGTCACAATGCCAGTTTCGTTGAAGTATCCAAAATGGACATCTAAAAGCCACGAGAAAATCCGGGTTGCAGAAATGTGTCCTTAATTTGCTATAAATTTCAAATGTGCCGCCATTTCAACGGACTTTTGTCTTAACTCAATATCCTAGGGTCGTAAGATATGTATGTTGGTGTCTCACCACCCAGTTTTGGGGGTCCTACGACACTAAAAAGAACACAATTCAAATAAGAGATGAGTTGTTTAGGCCTTATTTGAATGCCAATATGGCTGGGACATTTTGTTGACTTTCCTTGAAATGAATATGTTAAATTTTGTTCTGTGTCATGCTTTGTTATCAAAGAACCTGATTATTAGTTCTCATTTAAAGACACGATACTCCAACTGATGAAAATTATCTATTTATAAATATTTGTGAATTAAAACTTCTTGATCAATTTTCAAAATACAAAAAGAACATCTTAAGACGTCTACACATAAAAATTACAAACCATCAGAAGGAAAATCCTTTTGTTTATTTTACAGTATTTAATTGGTACTCCATGTCTTCATTTGCCACACAAGTAGAAGATTACTGTGAATATTTCTGAAAGCGAAGCAGACGGTTTCTCTTTCACTGTCTATAAGATCCAGGCAAAGCTTTTTCATGTTGTTATAAATTTTCCTGAAGCGCTGCTGCTATTATCCCAGACACGTCTAGTATACAGTGTGTCCATGCAATGTTCCGTTTATCTGCTTTGAAACAACTTTAAACTGATCCCACAAATCTTTATTGGGTTGATTTTTTGGTGATTTATCAGGCCATTCCGTCCATTCATCCATTCGAGGGTGTCGAGTGGCTCTCTTGTCCCATTTTTTTGGATAGGTTTGATGTAAGCATGACTTTCTATCTTTAATATTGTGATACCAGGAGAGGTATACACGTTTTAGTATGAGGTTAAAGCACAAAGATAGGTGTTTTGTCAAGAAGATTCATTTTTCACTTTGGTCAATATCATCTATACATAGTACATGATAAGACTGATTCAGAAAAGACGTTTTTTGACGGTCGAAAGGAACAACTTGGCGTGTTCAAAGGAAGAAAACGACATTGTTCCAAGATACGATCCCCCATTCAATTCGTAGTTGTGTAAGGTCAACGAACGGACAAGTTAGGGAAACGTGTAATTTCCGATCTGCTCCTTATTAGGGTTGCTCTTGGTCTATCACTTTGCAGGTTTTTTAGGATACCTGTACTTGGTAAAGACATGCAAAAATCTGATTTTTGATGTTTTTTGATTTCTGATTTAAGCAATCACTGATAGTGGTCCTTTTAAGCCAAATGCCACAATTAGTGAAACAATTATTGCTAATTACAAACTTAAACTTGTCAAATTATGCCAATCTGATGTCTTCGTCCAAAAGGGATATAATTAAAAGTGAAATGGGTGTGCAATTAGTGAACGATCTGCAATTTATTCTTTTTTTTTAATGCTGTAGGTAAACATAATCAGCAAAATATTACCACCAGAGTAATTTGTTTTAGTGAAGAATATTTTTTTTTTGAAAGAGGAATGTATATACCCTGTTAAAAAATTCGTAAATTAAGAAAACAATTTTCCGTAAATTACGGAAAATCTTAGAAAACAATAAAAATAAAAAACAAACATAAAACATGTTTAATTTACGGAAATATTCAAAAATTTTCTGTATCTATACAATATTTCCGGACTTTATTTTTTATAACAAAGTTTAAAAAAAAAAAAAATTCTGTTCAAAATACACATTTTTTCCGTAATATGAGACAAAATTTCTGTCAAATGACTGTCAAAGTTCCGTTAATTGACCGAAATTTTCTGTAAATTGACCCTAAAAATGTCTGGAAATACTGCTGCCAGAAATTTCCGTAAATTTACTGAAATTTTTTTAACAGTGTATCTCTACATGTTTTCACTGTTTAATTATCCTGCACCAAACCATAACCTCGCACCGTTATAGAACACCCCCCCATGTTAAAAAGACTATCTGGATGGGTGAAAAATTGGAACAGAGATAAGTACCAAGCCAAGAACATTGAAACGTTGTTTTTTGGCTTAAATAGGCACACTTAGTTACTCAACCATATGCCCACTATTTTAAGCATAGTCGCAAACTAATTTCTTCACTTTTTAATTTTGAAAAATTCATAACATAGTTTAAAGATTTATCTTTAAAATGCTATGGAGGAATTGGGGTAATTTACACTCCCTCAAGTTTTTTCCTGTGCAAAAAATTGTGTGATTGTGTCGCAAATGAATTTAGGTATTTTTTATATCCTTTGAGTCACCTTTTTATTGAAAAAAATCGGACACACCACCACCTTACCCGGGGGGAAGGTCAAGCCGCCAAAGTTTGAGGGATTGTGAAGCCATTTTTATTTGGTATGTTACATTTAGGTTTTCTGTTGGATCCCAAATCCAAATTTTCCTAAACCTTTGGTACACAACTGATTTCACCAAATTTTGCAAGGGCGCCAATTCTTATGATGTCCTATAAAAAAGAAGCAAGATGCTGATAATTTTTGGTACTTTATTTGGTATCGCTGTAATGAGAGAACCACAGCTATCCATTGATGCACAAAATCAAGTTTCAAAGGGGGTCTCTATGGAAAATCCTGGGGTACCGTTTTACATCAACCCCCCCACTGGTTAGACATGTTACCAAAAATACCTGATTAGACGAAGGTTAAGCATTACCGTAATTATTGATAAGCTTGCTATATGTAGATTAGAATTAAAGGGCCATGGTCTGATTTCCTAATGGCCTCGTCCCCAGAACCCCAATTTTACCGTAAGTGGTGTAAGTTTGGTCTATGTAGAAAGCTACTATTTTTCTCATTTCCTCTATGAAACCGTTTAAGGGGTAATATAATTTGGGGGGTTTTGGTGGTTTATGCGCGAATATTGGAGTTTACACAGTACCCTATGTGAGTACAAAATCCATTTTTTTATCTATCACATCAAAATGGGTTTGAAACCTTGGTGCAGAAACTTACAGTGGGGTTTGGGGTTGAAGGTCCCCTTCTGTCAAGGTGAAAACTTTATATACTTAATTAGGGTCATCACCTTTTAAAATTAACGGTATCACATTGCCAATGCTCACAACGTAACTTGAGCCTGAAGCCAGAGATGATTCTCATGTTTAAGACTGGCAATAATGATATGGACAATTATTGTCATTTATGTTTTTTCTACATATTGGTGCCATAATTTGCAAGTTAAATTGCCACTAATCTTAGGACGTATAATTATTATTGTCACGACATTATTACCTTTGGCTTTGCTTGTCTTGTTCATTTTTGTTTTATGCTAATTAAGTGCCAGAAGGTGTCTCATCATTCACATTATACAATTCAGGTCGTTGGCCAATAATTGATCACAGAATTAAGTGTATAGGCACAATTTTAGACTTCCTTTGTGACTCAGATTTCAAGATGGGGACAAAAATCTATCAAAATGGGGCCATTTTGGGTTTTAGCAAATTAAGCTGAACCAAATGTCCTATGCCTGTTAGTACTGTCATAATTGTGTTCACAGACCTTGAAAACATGGGTTATAGATACCGAAATTATTCGCTACGAGTCTCAGAACTCACGAATATTACAAAATCTATCAAAATGGCGGCCATTTTGATTTATGCAATTAAGCATATTTCTGCAACTCGGATTTTCTCGGACTTTTAGTAATAGTTTCAATTTGGGTACCTTAAGCAAATGCATTGTGCAAAAAAACCTTTGATAGCATTTGTTCAGGTCAACCTCAATTTTCTTGGACTATAACCGGGTGCACGTTTTAGAGACATTCCATTCCATACGCGCAAATACAATAGCTCACTGAATTGGCTTGATTCGTAGTCTGTTATGTCGCTTACCAACATTTCAATGGAACAAATTTTGTATACTGACCCGGCTCTTAAACCACCTGCTTGGGCTCTCTTTGGATGACCCATATGGCCGTCAGTGCCTCAATTACGAAGCCCTGGTTTCCAATCCATTGGATAGAGATCAGTGTTCGAAACCCTATAATGCGCGGTTTCCTCAATCTACGTAAATTTCAATGTACCGAGTAGCGCTTCTTTGTATGATTAAGAGTTTTCCATTTTTTTACAAACTATATTCTCAAGAATCCCAGGCTCATTTTATAGCATGTAGGCACAAATGTATGCCATTTTTGATAAATAAATATATTCAAAGGAAAACGTTTAAATTAAAGCTGTGTTTTTACTTTCATGTTAAAGTAAACCGCGATAGTCTTTCGTAATTGCCAGAACTTGACTAACCACCGATCATCTTTCAATTGTTGTGAAAGACAAACATGGCTTGTGGCAAACGATAGCGTAATATAAACAATGGCGGGCCTCCGGTAAATCGTCCTACTGCTTTCGAAGTTAAGCAATGAAAATGGTTGTTTTCTTCGCAAGAAATACTCAAATAACCATGAAAACAATCTGGTACGTCCATATTTAGGGATTTTCATTATAGATGTGCCGATAGATTCATACCAATAAATCCCTTTAAGCAATTGGGTGCCGAAAACGAGAAAGAGTCGTTTTGAACGAGTGTCTGGGTCTGAATGAAAACTACAATGCACTTACTTATTCACTTTTTAAAGAGGAATTGCCCCTAAGGCTCTTTAAGGACCTAAGAGATCTTTGACGACTAATTCCTCCTAGTAATTGTCCATTGATTGGTTGTAGAACACCTGATGATAACGTTACAGATATTTGCCGGACAAAGAGAGTTGCAATACAAAACTGAAGTGTTAACATTGCGTGCGTGCAGTTACAAGTGCTAAAGAAAAGTAACACCAATTGCTAGAAATTCAACCACATTTTAAACAAACTGCTGGTTCTATTAATACTAACACTGTAAACCAATGGACCCCAGATCTAGACCATGGTTAAAAGTTACAAAGACAGGTGTCAAAAAGCTGTTTTTATTAAATGTTACTCTCAGATTCACTTTTTCTTTCTTTAACGACCTTGAACACTTCACTATACGCCATTGTTCCAACTTATCATACTAAAACGCGGTAATTGTATTGTATTTTGATCGAAAACTGAATAATTTTACATTTATAATTTTTTAAAAGAATTTTAAGTTTAAAATCTGTTGAAAACCTGCAAAAGCAAGCATGGATTGGAAAATTGAATTTTCGAACTCACTATTGGAACACTACATGATCTAAAATGATCATAATGGTCTCGCCATTAAAAAAGTGGCCCAGTGTTCAAATTTTGTTGGCACACTTTTTGGCATGTACTGTGTCAAGTTTGTTGCAAGGGAAATGCACATTGCTTGCTTTATTTGTTCAACAGCAATTTGACAGATTTTAATTGTTGACATATGTTGCAATAACGAGTGAAAGATGAAACTATCAAAACACAGAAAAGAGATTTGTTTACAAATCAATTAATTAAAATATCAAATACACACTAAAGGCAACGTTACAAACATCCACAAATAAATGGAACTGAGGATCCCGGCGTGCGCGAATTGTATCAAGATCCTCATGCCTAGTATCCCTTTGAGATGTGTTTGTGGGTCTTAACATAACTGTGTAAGTTAAGCTCTTTATTTGTCGTTTATTTTCTCCAGAACATTGCTTCCACACCTGTCTAACAGCCGGTATCCAAAAGAATCTAAATTTTAACATCTAATTTTAGACCTCAGGGGATTAACTTTCATTAATATCCCTGAAAAACTAACCTGGTTAAACTTCAACCTGGTTTAAGTTAGACTCCCTTAGAAGAATACGCCTGCCTTTAAGAAGCTTGGATTAAAAATTTGAATGGACTCATAAGTAGGAAAATGACGTTTATTTAGCGTACATTACACCAGTAAAAAATATTAAGTGTCATTGTAATACCATGGTCTTAGTACAATACAACTTAGCAAAAAAGACTTATTTATCCTACAGGGGATCATAATCCGGGATACATTCCTTAATATGTTTAATTTTTCCACCTAAATGCATTTGCAGCTAAATACCGAAATTTGGAGAAATAAATATATGACGTAAATGGCACTCAACACTTCGAATTAACCCCCCCGCCTAAACAATGGTGACAAAGGTTACACATACAGAAGCTCACGAACAACTAAATCCATTACTAATCACAAGGGTGACCCTGGTTCCAATACCAGTCTTCACTCTCCGATACTTTGACCGTATTCAGACATTGTCTTCCCTTGTATTGTCTGGTATGGTTATTTTAAGCGTGAAATAGATAACTGAATAGAAATTCGGTTATGTCATCATGCTTGTTGTTATATATTTTTGGTTAAGGTAGATTCAAAACCATCGTGTCACCTTCTAGTACTTTTCCCGAAGTAATTAGCATTGTATTAGGGGATGGCAGTGTTGGAAATTAAAATACCACCCACCTCCCCAAATCTATGGAACGCATTCCAATACAGATAAAAATCATTTTGTGGCTTAGTTTAATCATTCACGTCAACGTAAACGCATTTTATTGTTGCATTAACTCTCAATCACTCTGACTAATCGATTTTGCTTCAGCTGAAATTCAATGTAACAGGTAAGTGAAATGTCACTTGGCCTTTGAGCGCCCGTGCTTTTGCAAATAGCAACACAAATTCTTTGCAATTCCTCAATGTAACATGAAAGGCCAGATTAATCTTTGTTCGTTCATGAACAGGTGAATCGGGACATATGTTCAATGTATCTGCCTCCTCTCCTAACTATCGACACTGTCCAAAACTTTTCCTCGGTGACACGATGGTTGAATCTACTAGAGTATGTAGGCGGTTAAAAAGTAATGCTAGTATATTTGACCAGAAGTCGGCCAACTGGGGGGGGGGGGATTCTCAACAACAAATGACCCCACAGGGACGTGCGTGCCACCGACATCGGTTCTCATTTTCAGTCTTTTGTTATATCAAATGACCCAGTTTTTCTGCCAATTTGGTATAGCAATGGTCGGTTTTTTTTTTTTCAAGAATGTTCTCTAATTTCTTGAAAATTAGTCAAATTTTCTCACAATCGGAAGCCAAAATTTTGTTAAAATGTTGAAAATGATTTCTCAAATTCACCCTCATCTTGAGCCAAAATTGTCCAAATTTGCTTAACTTTGAAATTTTTTGAAAGAAAAATTGTGGCCGGTTTTTTCAAATTTGGGTTAAAATTTGGCCCAAAAATTCGGCGTCTCTTGGTAAATAGGTATGGGTCCCTTTTTTGGCAAAAAGGGTATAGCTTGCGATGGGTCCTACTTCCATGACACGCTGCTGCAACGTCCCTACCCAACCAAACTTGATAACACCCCCCCCACCGGCTGTCAAATAAAAATATCACTCTCTTTGGAATTATTTTTGAGAAGTTTAGTGACTAACGCTAAATGCTTTGTAACTATTATCTACTACTATTAGCAACAGATCAAATATTTTTACTTATGTTGAAATCATTAATTTCTTTAACACTTCACTGCAATAAGGGGGGGGGGTTCCTAGGTACCCACTTTAGTTTTTCATCGGCGATTTTTAACGCCTGGCAATATATTTGTTTTATAATTTTTTGTCTTTTGTCTAACTTTTAGTTGCGCTTTGCATTGGTGCATAAAAAATTCAAATCCATCGCGTTTTTTTTGCGTTAATTAGGTTGGGTACCTCGGGGCCCCACCCCCCTCCCTTATGCACTACGGAATTGCCCCATGACAAAAATGAAAAAATCTTATTATAAGTTACGGTGATTCTGAATTTTCATAATGCATACACTAGTGACCATAACAAGTAAAAATAATAATTAATTTAAAAAATCTTGCAAAGTATAGTAGGCCATTGGAGCAATTATATTTTATATACATCATGTAAGCTATTTACTGTCGGAACCTATGGTAAATTATACAAGTGACCCTAAAAAATTTTAAAAATGGCATGAACACTTATGTTTGTGACTTTATCTTATGTAATATAGTTCATTCTTCATCAATTAAAGCCATCAGCACAAGTCTATGGCGAACAATGCCGTAGAAAATGCAGAAACAAATTAATTGTCTTTTCGCACTTTTGCGCGAAATTAAAATCAATGTTTTTGCCCCTAATTTTTAACTGACAACTTTCTTGAGTTTTTATTCTTTATTGTTTGATGTCTTTGAGCCTTCTAACATGTGGTGATTTCATCTAAACTATCCTTTAGGAAAGTGGTTATATTAGGGTGGTCCGCTAGGAACCGCCCCCCCCCCCCCCGGTATGCATAAAATTTTAAACCACTCTAGATCGATGTCGACTATATATTCTTATAATACGATTTAATCAAGCTTTTTCAAGGCCACTATTCTTTATAACACTTTTGTTGATGTCCTTTGGGGGCCTATTTCATATTATTTGTATGTTGTTTAGAGATTTAGGATTATAGGCCTACTCATCAATGAAATTTGAAGACTGATAAGACCCGGCAATCTAATATGCTTTTATTTAAATTGTCTTTTGTTTTATATATACTCGAAGTGTTTTGGACTAGGGCAGTATCCATTATCATCGGATTCACCCTTTTCTTTATTTGTTTTTCTCCTCTTATCAGAATGGCCATGCCAAAGGATTTCACTTTACAAAACGCGTGTACTTCGTTCAATAAGAATTATTTTCAATGCTTGTTCGTTATACAATTGTTTTCTTTTTTCACCTTTTTTGGAGGTTAAGACCAAATTCTTTAAGTTACTGAATGCAATAATGAGGTGGTAGAAAGAGTTGCTTGCTTTAATTAAAAAAATAAGCATTTCCATGTGGAATATAGGTCATACCCAAAAACTTGAAAGACAAAGTATCAGATGATGCTTTTTAAGACGTTCTGTTACAACTTTCATTTTAAATTAAAATGTTGTTGTGCAAGGCATTTTTAGTAAATAAAATAGATTTATATTGTTAAATAATCATTCATTGATATATTTGTCAAAAATAACGTTATATTTTTATTTGTTTGATTTATTTATAAAAGTTTAATAAAACATCTTGCAATAAGGAATATGTTTACGTACAGTCACACGGCTTAGTTTTGCTAACACCCTTTTAAAGTCCCGGGCAAGATACCAAATTGCCTCGTCGACCCAAGTGCAATCTGGGAGTTTGTATTTGGAATATACAACTTATAAGTTTCTGATAGGCATCTTCTCATCTAAGGCATGGTCTTTCGAGCCGCTAACCAAGATGAGCGAAGAGTGACGATTTTCTGAAGGCGGCGTAATAATAATATGGCAACACGCTTTGAGACTTTTTACGGTGATAAGCGCTATATAAAACTGGTTTTATTTAGTATAAATAACCAATGTACGTTTCTTCCTTCAATTAAACATTGTAATGACTTTATTGTTGTCTTACTTAATACTTTTATTGCTCTGGCAGAATAATAAGTATAAACCTGAAGTTTAGAGAATTGGGATCAAATTACAACCGTAGGTCGAGGGTTATCCACGAACGACCTGATACAAACCCACTTAAACGGTAAATACATTGTGCAAACCTATAAAGCAATTAACGCATTTGTTAAACGCGGTCCCCTAACAAGCACACGCCTTCAGGCATGTTTATAGCACCCCTACGTGCAAATTCATAAAGACCCATTGAACCGAATACTATCGGGTATACAAGGCACATACATCAGAAGAAGTTAGTTGTCGGGTTCATGGCCGAACCTTCCCCCCCACTGCCAACTAAATAATAGTTAGTTGTGTAAAATCCTTAATATACTTATCCTTCTGCTACGGGGAACTTTAAGGTGTCCTTGTACCTAATGAATGCGAGGTGGAAAACAACCCGTCTATATAGCCCTATAGGGATATGACGCTCCTAAGCACTCTGTGTTAAATATATAACGAATCATGTGTGGATTATTAATTTTCATTAATGTATTTCCAGTGTCGTTGTGAATAAATTTGAGAGAAATTAAATTCGTTTCCTAAAAGTGGTACTTCCTTTAATAAAAATCAGCCGTGGCATATACCTGATGAAAGGTTATTTGGGTGCTTTCTTTTATTCCTAACTTGCAGAGTCTTTTAACAAGTTTTGCTGTACATTGCATTGGTTCCAATGCCCCCCCCCCCCACCCATGCTTATCATTGTTAAATTTCTCTAAGCTAATACATGACATGTACTTATGTTGTATTACAGATGTTTCAAGGTACTTAATTCTTATATTAGGTATTTGTTTTATTTTAAGTGTTTTTTTTTTTTAATGAGGTTAATCTTGGATTATGATGATTCAAACTCAAGGTTGTTTCCAGTTTGGCGAAAATAGGATTCTTTAATCTTTCCACCCTGAGTATGATAGAACATATTTAAAAAAAAATACTTGAATATTGGATAGATATGTGGTCGATTTTCATGAAACGGTGCAATTTCCAGAATTTTGTGTCGTTTGGTTAATAATCTTTTCAACAATGCTTTATTGGGACAAAACAGTAAATAATTTTTGATAGGGGGCCTCGCTGATCTGCATTTGGCATATATAGTTTGCCATGCTTTCCGTTTTCTTTTCTATGAGATTATTTACCTTCAAACTCGAAAAAAGAGAAAAATGATGTCCGAAACACCAACATTAAATTATAAAAAAACTTTAAAAAAAAATACTTAGCATCTTGAATTCTTCTCCGAATATCCATGTTTCTTTGTTTGAAACATGTGTAGAAATTATGATAATGATGTTTTCCTTGTATTCTCACTTTATCGTTTTATATTTTTGAAATACAACCATACTTCCGTTGAAAACCTTATGGTTTTATTACTTATGCCTCAAAAGCAGTTCCTAAGTTTTGGTAAAACGTGTACTAAGTATTGATTGTCCATCTTATTTCAAGGTAAACATAATGCGGCAGTTGGAAAGAATGTTTTCTTCAGCTCATACTGACTATTAAAAAGTCTAAGAAATGTTGAACTTTGTAAAAAAATGTGACCTTTTTAAGGAAGTGTATTACGTTATCCACATTTCTCAGCAACCAAACAAGCTATTTAAATATTGATGAAGAGTGGCATAGATACTTATTTTCCGACCACAAAAATTATATAAACTTTCAATCAGATACATCTTAGTCAATGGATGGGAGATGCGAAAAAATGGTCAAAAATGTTTACTACGTTATTGTGTATTACGTTATCGTTTATTACGTTGAATGCGTTTTAGTTAACATTATCAACTATAATTTGGCCATAGAATGATATGAAGTCAATTAAATCTACCTTAAGAATAAATAAGTAAAAGGTATCTTAATATTTGTTTATTATAAAGTCTAATTTTCAGGCAAAATCCAATACTCAAGGATAACGTAATAAACTAAACAAATTGGAGCATATTTCTTGAGTTCAATTAGCTACTCAAACTTTAACTTCGTACAAATAAAAATTGTTCCTAGCAACCTCTCTGATGATAATGTCATTAGTTGGCATATTTTGTTCATTTAAAATTTTGATAACGTAATAAACCCTATTCTTTTGCTGTACAAAATGTTTGTGTGCATACTGTACAGAAACGTAAGAAGTGTTGTTGACAATATTATTTTTCCCGTAATAGGTATTGAACACTTAAATGTTTAAAACATAAAACATACAATTGTGAGACAATTTTTTTGGGGGTGTGTCTTACCTCCGAAATGCACCGTTTTCATGAAAATCGACCATGTGTACAAAATACTTCTGGTAGGATACATACATATTTAAAAAAAAATACTTGAATATTGGATAGATATGTGTACAAAATACTTCTTATGTCTTAAGATAATAATTTAACCAACACTGATTTCATCACTGACCAGGATAATGCTTTTTTTTGTATGTTTCTGTTTTGTTTTCTTTTTTACTGCAGTTGTGTATATACGTTTTATTGTGATGATAACCCAGCAAACACAAAACGTTTTCAGAACGTTCACAAAACGTTTTTATTAGGTCCGCTACGTATTCGTCTTTAATAAACGTTTACAAAACGTTTTTATTAGGTCCGCTACGTCTTCGTCTTTAATAAACGCTCACAAAACGTTTTTATTAGGTCCGCTACGTCTTCGTCTTTAATAAACGTTTAAAAACGTTTACAGAACGTCGAAGTTTTGACTAAACATTTGCCGCAAATTAAGCACAGTTCTATGACGTCCAAAAAACTTTTACAAAACGTTTTTTACCAAGACGTATCCCAGCAAACACAAAACGTTTTAAAACGTTTTGGTTAGGTTCTAGATTCGTCTATTGATTACGTCTTCGTCTTATAAGACCTTGAAAGAACGTTTTAAAAACGTTTTGGCAAGGTTCTCATTCATCTATTTCATCTTCGTCTATAAGACATGATAAATACGTTTTTAAAACGTTTTGGCTAGGTTCTGGATTGGTCCATTTCGATTTCGTCTAATAAGAGCTTGTAAACACGTTTATAAATCGTTTTTGCTAGGTTCTGGATTCGTCTATTACGTCTTCGTATTATAAGACCTTGTAAAAACGTTTTAAAAACGTTTTGGCAAGGTTTTCATTCGTCTATTACATCTTCGTCTATAAGACCTTTTAAAAACGTTTTAAAACGTCCCATGTCACATTATACGGTTAGGGGTAACATATGTTTAGATATCTGGATGACTCTACCAAATGTAATAAAATGTCCTAATAACGTTTGCAAAATACTCAAAAAACCAACATATAGAAAAACCAAATCGCAATAACGTTTCATTATAGTCTATTTTGTTTATTTCAAGCCAGGGCATTATTTATCAACGTGCATTTAATTCTGTCAGCACAGATGGTGTATAAATTTCAGTGGTAATGAAATGGGTTACTTAATAGGTCATTCACTTTTGAAAAAAAAATACAACCGCTCTTCTGCTACACATCCAGCCTATATAAATAGAAATTACCCTTCATATTATGAGTCGTCTAGCTGGTGTAGTGGTTAAGTGTTTGGTCTTCACGCGAAGGGTCCCAGGTTCAATTCCCAATACAGGTAAGTGAGTAATTTGTATCTGTCAAATGAACTTGTGTAATATGCTTGATGTAGATTTCCTTGCAATATACCGCTCCGATATAACACCGATTACTTTTTTTTCTTTAATTATTAGCGTTTAATTAGCAAATTAATCAAATGTTTTGGACGTTCTCATAACGTTTTAGAAACCTTTTAAAAAGGTTTTTTTATTGGTTTTATAACGTCTAAAAACGTTTTAAAAACGTCCAATAAAACGTTTTATGAACGTCCAAAACCTTCCACAAAAAAACCTCCAAAAAAACGTTTTTACGAAACGTCCAAAGAACCAACTTGGAACGTTTTTAGAACGTTCAGAAAACGTCCGATTGTTAGCTGGGAAGGTGTCTATTTTATGACACAATTGTAACGCCATAATAATAGGGCTGTTGTATTTTGGCACTTTTAGCACGGGTTTTACTATGTACTAAAAAACCAACGAACTATATTAGTAAAAATATAAATTTGTAATTATTGTAAGAAATCTTAAGCATTACTATCTCAAGGTACATTGAGACATAAATACTTCCAGATTTCTTGGAAGGTGTAAAGCCAGATTTAGAGTAAAAAATGTTTAAGGGCAAGGAACCGCCTGGAGATCCCAGGGTAAAAAAAGAAATCAACAACTTGAAATTGTCTTTGTTAAACATGTAGAGTTACGAGTAATACCAGAAATGGTGTAATGTTTACCTTTTATGACGTTCTTTAAAATGGTGAAAATTATCTTAATTTTTGTAATTGTTTTTGTATTCTTTACGTCATTTTCTTTCTAAAAATGTGTATTTTTATGTCCAACACCGATATTGTCAAAGTTAGTTGTGACAAAAAGAATCAATCATCAATCTTACAACTACCCCTTAGTATGATAAGGTTACTGCGTCTGCAATCTTTTCAGTGATTTGTATGCTAAGTGTCTCGATTTTAAAGACTGTCATTAAAGGTGCACATTTACTTAAGAACTGCAGTTGCAGCACACTTCTTTGTTACGCTCACAAAAGTCAACACATTCGAAGTGACTTACATATTCTAAGCAAACTCTTGGTCATGCGGTTGCCAACCACATTACAGGCGTGTTTAAGCAGAATAACATGTACATGTCAGTTGCTAAATAAAGGTCCCTGGTTTTGGCTTTTTCAGGAATTTCTAGGTCGGTGCTAAGCATATATTTGTTGAATTCAACAGATTGTTTTTAAATAATAACATTTTAAGTTGACATACAACATTCGGTAGCGCCGTGCAGACAAGACGACTCATTCTCTAAATATAAAGAGCCAATACACACTCTTTAAGTACTCATGGATGTAATGTTTTTTTTTTTTGTGTGTGTGTGTGTGTGTGTGTGTCTTCAAGTAAATTTCCCTCTTATCAGAGTAATTTACCCTCTTTTCAAAGAAAAATACTCTGAAAAGAGTTGCATTCATTCTAAAAATAGTTGAAAAGAATTCAGAAATGAGTAAACTAACTAAAACCAGTTGTCCCTCCACGAACTCTTGAAAAATGAGTTTTCGCTCTTTTTCTTTTAGAAAGTAAGATCTTAACGGTACTATCAGTAATCTACATGAAAACGTAAAATGTTTAAAAGTAAAAGATAATTTTTCAAAGTCTCATAACAATTTTCTTTTTCAAATGAAAACTTGACAAAAAAGAAAGAAAACTCCAGTAGGCCTACTGGAAAAATTGTGTGTTGTCTTCAACGTGTGTCAAGTTTTATCCTAACCAGATTGCTTCGGTCCTGTGCACTTTGCAGTTTGGTAAGGTATCTAAAATTGTTACAAAATGGAAAATCTGATTTTTGATGATATTTAACAATGTTTCAGATTTGGCAAACCACCAATCATGCAGATATTGCCTTAAGCAAGCCGTCCTGAAATAGTACAATAAGTATTCCATTTTTGGGGGAAATATCAAGTTGACTAAATTGTAGATATTTATTTTGGAAAGTCTTGACTCACATGAATTAATATTAAACCAACTTTACGTGATGAATTATCTGGTATACCATCATGGTTGATAACAATAAAGTTAGAGATCTTTGTAAACTACATGAAGGGCGCATTGTTTAAATTCTTCACATTTATAAAGGAATAGCGCCCGTAGGCCTATAGTGAGGTCTAGTTTCGTCACACGTTTTAACAGATACGTCATATTCACGATTAAATCCATGAACCATGAAACTGACAATTTTACTATAAATGGCATGGCACACGGTACTAACTCATCAACAATAGACATATGATAAGATCCTAAACGGTGTAACAGAAAGACCTATACATTGCCAAGCATAAGAGAATTCAGATTAGTTACGTTACGTCGGAGGAGTTAGAGTAATTAATGTTTTCCTTATGCCGTTATAGAACATATAATGCTGTTAAAGGGCTGTATGATGTTACATCTGGCCTTACAGATTTGATAAATCCAAGAAAATCAGCTAAAATCAACACAAAATTTAAGCAAGTATCGCCCATGGAAGCTCATGGACATGACGAATCTTCGGTTGTCTCAAAGAGAGCTTTTTTTGTAATGTTTTAACAATTGAGAAATGGTTCGAAATATTAACCATATAACTCAATATTGTTATAATTGTCAATAAATTGTATACATTGCATTGAACGCGCTGTGAAAACCTACACAGTGTAATTGCAATTGATTTAGCAGTTGCATGGTTAGTCCCGTAAGGTAAATGGTCAAACAAATCCAATTATTGTATACACGTTCAGTTGAAGTAACTTGTCGTGTTATCAAAATTACTTACCCATAGAACTTCCATCAGCAATTTGTAGATTCGTCAGGAATAGATTACCGAAAAACAAACTATATAATAGGTAATTAAGCTCCATAGCTATCGAAGAAATGGCGAAAATACAACCTAACTTATTTATCCTGTACGGTACGAATGGTGTACTGTGCGGCAGTCAGTGAATCTGCACACCTGTGTTGACGATGGTGAATTGTCGCGGTACCATGCGTCATATTTGACGCGCTTCGCTGCACCATAAAAGAAATCCACAGAAATTTGCTTGATGTTGTCGCTTATTATTTATGACTTCCATTTAGTATTTGTTAACTTTTTCTTGTTCAAGACTTATTTTGGGTGGGGTAAAGAAATGGACACAATAAAGTAAAATACTAAGAACTACAAAGCCTTTTTAGCTTGGCGGGAGGAAAAACACCAGTAACGGGTTAATCGTGGCATATAATGGTCATTATTATACGACGGGCAGAGACATTTTTACAAATACTAATAATAACACTATACTCGATTCGCGCTGATATAGGGACAACCTGTACTTTTTTACGGGTGAGAGCTGGTTGTAAGGGGCGATCAGCAATTAAACTTTGAAGCACTCCTAGTCCGTGTGTTCTTAATACTGTGTGATCTACGGTCAATACAATGTGCAGTGGTCACTAAACATAGAGGGTCACTGGTAAAAGTTACGGTCGTTAAAATGTTAAATACTATATGCAAAGGCAGGTGCGCTATTGAATCCTGAATGTGGTAACAATGGTTTTTGCGCTGTCCACACAGGTGATATGGGGCCTCATCATTACTTTCATACGTTACCTAAACTAATACGACAAATACAATAGTCAATACCCACTCATAGATGCTTAAGCGTACTTCTTAATAGGTGAAGCACGTTGGATAAAACATTTGGAAAAGAAAACCTTGGCCTAAACACACACATAAAAAAGTCACCTCAATTTTAAAAACTTCTTTTGTTTAAAGAATTCGAGGAATTTCTTTGTCAGTCTACATTTAGGAACAATGCACCATAGAGTATAAACATATAGTGCTCAGTAGGTTTACATTTTTTTTCAATTTATGGATCCACGAGGATACAGTGAAATGTGAAGAACATCTAATAATCTGTACAAGTTTTAATTAAGAAAGTACGTAAACCAAATTTAGTTTTACTTGGGCCCTTTTCCATTCAAGTCACTTTCTAGTGTTAGGCAGCGAAGGCGACGTCTTGGATAGTTAAAATTCCTTCTTCCCTATTTCAACCGAATGGGCTATGACCAAAACTTTTCCCCAGCTCTCTATCATCGCGAATCGAGTATAAGTCTTTGTGGTACTCGGTCCCTACGACAATAGCATAAAAGAATGGATAGATGTGTGCAAAGAATTGTGCATTTAATGTAACACACAAATCTCAAATTTGGCACAGTTAGAGTTGTACTGATGGGGATCAGCGGCAGGATAGCAAGTCACCTTTCCAAGGGGAGTCGTTACTTGAAAAGCACCCAATGTTTTTCAAATCCGATCAAAAGTTTTTCCCTTTTGAAAAAGTCAACTCAAGATGATGAAGATGATACGATGAAGTTAAGATGATTATAGGACTTCCCAGAAAAAAATAAGCCCCCCCCCCCTCGAATTGTTTTTGAACCCGGTAAGAAAGTAATTATAGTCTCGCCGGGAGCCACATTCCGGTCTCCACGACGACAATTACGGAAGCGAAGGCTTGCATCGTATTGCATGAAGATCGAGTCAACTGAATTAAGCGCCCTATTCTTTACATTTTAGCCGGACATGTGAGGACTACAATTACCTTCTACCCTGTGGTTTTTTTGCATATTGGATGCTTATGTATTAATCACACCTTAAGTGAATAAGCCAAATCTCTGTCGTATTACTAACTATTATTAGTTAGAATGTTGCTGTCGTGCGTGCTTTTCTATGGGGACGATTGCGAGAGCGGGCCAAGTTCAAAACAAATAGTTTTTGGTTATCCTTTCACTTCTTTGTCCGATAAACTGCAAATTGGGGAGAGAGAACGGTGCTTCCCAAGCATTTCATCTCATTTGCTTCTGGCTATTTTTTGGTCAATGCAACTCATTTACACCCTTGTATAAAAAGTTTGTTGTAATCACCTTCTTCTAAGTATTACAGAGAAGAACCAATTTTGTTGTTGTTGCTTGTATGTTAAGAAAGTACGGTTCTAGGCTATCGGGCGCCTGAATGTGCAATAAACCTTACCCATATTGGTTTGTGATATGTACTTAACATGACACTCAACGAGTTGAGACAAGAGAACAGTGGTAATTCTTTTTTCATACAGAATGCCTCATTTGCATTTCAGATTTTATGCAGCCACTTATGATGTCCCTTCAGATTTGTCACTCGAATCATGCAAATCCTTTTCTGACTCTTTCTGAATTGCTTTGTTAAGTGTAATCCCTTTCTGATTCGGAATCCTTTAAAAGTTGCGTTTTGCATAATTAATGTTTGTTGGCCACTTGAAACGCAAAGCAGAAAAATGCCCAAATGGATTTTTGACCTCTGACTAAAACGCATATGTATCGGGAATGTCCTATAGCAATGGAATTCAACAAAATTCATGTAAAAGCTTGGGTTGCTTTAGATGATACTTTAACAAGTTCCTTACGAATATCAAGAATAACGGCATTTTCTGATTGTACCATTGTGACAGGCTGTACAATGACTAGAATTTAAAGGTTGTTTCAATTTTCATATGACGTTTTTCCCCCTTACATGAAGCATATCACCTAAACATCCCTTACAAATGTAAAGTTAAATCGTCAAGCCGTTTGGATAGTAGCCTCTAATGTGTGTTAAAACATATTGGCACCTTTTTTTGAAGAGGGCCCCCTCAATTTTCCAAAATTTGATATTTTTGCACAGTTACGTTGGTATTGTCTAGGAACTCATACCTGCGAACGAGAATTGCTAAAAATGCGTATTTAGCAACAAAAAGCGTCTTGTAATTAGAATTGGGATCCCAGAGGTTGGACTTAACGGCAGAGCTTGGGAAATGCTACGTTTTTATGTTCCGTCCATGATAAAATAGTGCGACCTCGAAAACTACCTCTAACTTGATTGCCCGAACTATTAAAACACTAATGGAGACGTAGACACGTCTGGCGCTAGTTCCCGCTATTTCCACATTGGAAGGCCGTTCCAGCAGCCTTGATTATTTATCGGGATCCCCGATAATAATTATTCTAGTACAAAATTCTTCGTTTGTGATACTAGGACTTTTTGAGCTTAACCATTCACCGGTATAGTTTACTAGCCGTTACCAATGCACCGTGTAATCCCTCCAATTTTTTGAAAAATTGGGACAGGCGCCCTTCAAAAAATGTGCTAATATTGCTTTAAATTAGGTCAGAGTGTTGTGTGTTAAAGTCCATGGCCCGATCGCTATAATAGCCTTGGTCCCCCGAATCCGGATTTACCGAAGTGTTCAAAATTTTGGTATTGGAAGAAAGTCAACATTTTTTCTCTTTACCCGGTGAAACTTAGGACCCCACAAGCTATTTTGGTTGGCAGTTCATGAGCGAAAATGTTTGCCCACCATTTTGGTCGACCAATTTACTTATTTTACACAGTACTCTACCTAGGCGCTTCCACCATTCACGCTTTTATCTCTCACGCAAAACGGACAATTGACATATCGGCGCGAACTTTACAGTGGGGTTTTGGTGTGAAGTCAATATATCAAGATGAAAACTTCATATCCTTAAATCGGGCTCATCCCCCTTTAATACATATTGTTCAGTGGCGATTTAGTGCAGTAGTCTGCTTAACAGCCCCTACAACTCTTCCTCTCAGGGCCCCCTTCCCCCACCCAAAAAATAAATAATATATCAATAAGAGAAAGAGAAAAAAGAAAAAAACTCGCTGCCAGTGTTTTTCCGCAAGATTTAATAGGGGGCCCAGTGTCCATCACATCATGACCATGCCTGTAAGACACTGGAACCCACACATCTCTTTATGTGGGCGATGGGCCCAGGGGTTGATAAGTCAAATCCTATTGCACAGGCCCCCTGTTATCAACTAGGAACCGTGCTCAAGCACTTGTAATCTGGGGCCCTGAAAATCTTGACCCTTCAAAGGTGGGACAAGCCATATTAGAAATCACCCTAATATGTTTTTCTACTCAATGACAATGGGATTTATATGATAGTTCCGTGGGGTTGACGTCAGTATTTTTCACGGATAAAAGGGGCTCTGATATTTTGAGGTCCAAAAAGGGGGCCTTGATTTTTTTTCATCACCCCCTACTGTGGTTGCAAATGCCCCCTTAACAATTTTTACTGGTTTCCTTTAGGTATAAAACACACTCACATTTCATGCAACGCTTCCGATATAGGCTATAGCACGTGACCATCAGGACACAGCACCATTTTTAAAGGTCCATGGCCCGAGTGCTAATAGCCTCGTCCCAGAAGCCCCAGATTTTTACCGGAAGTTGTCAACATTTTTTGGTATCAAAGAAAGCTACTTTTTTCTCATTTACCCTGTGAAACGTTTCGAGCCAATGATAATTTTGGTTGGAAGTTAAACAGGAAACTGTACCCCCATTTTGGTCGACCAATATTAAGTTTACACAGTACTCACTGGGGCTTACAAATCATTTTTTAGCTCTCGCATCAAAACGATAAATATCAGCGCGAACTTAGGGGGTTGGGGGGGGGGGGGGTGTGGTAGATGGGGTTTTGGGTAAGGCAATCTATCAGATGAAAAACTTCAATCCTTAATCGGCCCCCCCTTTAGACCAGATTTTCAAAATTTCTTCACTTCTGAGGAGCACCCCTAGTGTTGTAATAAGTGCAACATTATGTTAAAGGACCCACCTTATCAATAGAAACGCGTTCGCAAACACTAGGGAAGAAAATGTTTAACCCGTCAAGGTGGGGCCACGCGTCCTGAAAAAATCCATATTTTGCTCGTGAAAATGTAGGCAAAAAAATATATATGTTTTCTTTGGGTTGACGTATCTTTTTTCACTCTATAAAAATGGGGCTCCAATTTTTGAAACCTCTCATATTTTGCGATCCAAAAAAAGGGGCTCTAAAATAGCGTTCCGATTAGGCTTAATATCAAAGTGTGACCATCCTGATAAGCTATGCATCAATTGAACTTCAAAGTGCATTTCGTGGTTTCAGCACCTTCTTTTTTATTCATGATCACTGATGATATCCTTGAGAAAAAGCGTATTCGACACAATTTGAGCTGATCCGATCTTGCGGTTTTGTGTTATGAGCATGCCTCGTTTCCCACGTCCCTAGGCTACTGTGCTGTATTTCTGCCCGTTTACGACAAAAATATGAAATTGCGAATTTTTCTTACAGATGCGACCGAACTTGCACTTAAGATTGGGTACACGTGATGACTAAGGCTACCGGTTCAGATGATATAACAATCCTAATTTTAGGTTAGTCGGGGGGGGGCGAGGCTGTGGATCTGCTGCTGCCAAGCCCATTTCCTTAAATCCGCCGCTGTAAATGTGATACCCCATTAAGACCCTTCTGTTTCATAACAGCAAGAGGAAACATTTCCGAGTCAATAATTTCACTGGGGTATAAAGAGATAAATAGCGATACCAAGATGAACATTTGTAAATTAAGCGGCATTTTTGTAATCACCACATACTCGTTCACCCAACTTAACCCCCCCCCCCCCCACAAAAAAAAATAAGTTGAATTTTAATATCATCTGGACCATTTGTTTTTAATAATTCACATGTTTCCCAAACGTGGTAAGAAATTACATGGTTGTAGTTTATGTCCGTAAATACAATACAGTAGCCCATGGGGAAACTATGATACAAGCATTTGCTCATAACCTCAAACCGCAAGATCTGTATCAACTGACATTTTGGGATTAATTAGAGCGTTTCTCAACAATATCTGGCGACCTATAAATAAACCACGAAATAAACCACGAAATGCACCTTTAAATTGCGGGTCGAGGTTGTCGATTGGGTCACTCACCTTTAAGGACCAACGATTCAACATCATGCACAGATGTAGCTAGCGAAATTAACATTTTGGTTTTTAATAATAATTTGCTTTATTATAAGTTGACACGACATGAGAAACTTTCAAACAGCTGTGACTTCGAATGGTAATTATATCAGTAAAATGTTTGTTTTAAACTGAACAATTTAATAACGACAACTGCCTATAACCCGGGAGCTAACAGACATTTGTAACACATCTCAAGTACAAAAGGTTTGAGTGATTAAATATGTTGACTGACTGACAGGGACCCGTGAAACGTGATTCTTAAGTGCATCAAATGGTACCTTAAGGAGAGGGGGTCAAGACAAGGTTTGTACAGGCGTCAAATTTTAAATTGATCCAATCATGTTGAAAAGTATATCATGTTATTTGTCTAACCACAAGGATTCAGGAAGGTATAGTTTGTACTAGCTACAAGGTAAAGTTTAAGAGTTAAAGGCAAAAAACAGCAAAAATCAATAAAAAGGGTCAATTTCAGTTGTACAGGGGTCAAATTTTAAAGTTGCTCCGATTTAGATAAAAAATGGTGCAAATTATTGATGGAGTTCATAGGATTAAAATAAGGAATAGTTTTGACTGTCTAAAATGTTTAGTTACCGATGTAGGGGGCACAGAAGGTCAACGTCCATTGCATTCAATGGGGCTTGACCTTGTTTCCCCCCTAATTTCTTAAGCAAGCATTTGAGACACTCAAACTATTCCTTATTTTGATCCGGGGGCATAGAGGCAATCCCCTCCGCGTAAAAGTTTGATTTTCCTGGATAAGCTAACAGCCTCTCAGAATGGATAAACTCGTCGAAAACTTTTAATGAAATGACGGGAATAAATAAACTCACACTAAAATCACACTAAATAATAATTATTAATATTGTGAAACAGACAGGTGCGTAATGGTTGAGCAAGCGCGGGCATCGCTTTTTATCACGTAACTGAATTCTGACCATTAATCTGTTCATATCTGAAAAGAATGTTTATTAAAAAATGAGCAGCTGCATAGATCAAAGCAATATAAAAGATTGCTTCAAATTGGAGAGTAAGCAGATTATCGCAACAACAACACTTCTTCAAGTTGGACAAAGCCCAGCGTGAACGCCATAATGAAAGTTACTGTCATTTCAACTTTTCTGCTAGCAGTATTTTTGACCAAGAGCTGCAACGCTAAGTACGAAGTGAAAGGTAAAGCAGTTCTTGTTTTGATTTAGTTCATTTGTTCTTGATTTGTTGGATTTGATTTTAATGTTTTAAGAAGTTCCTTAGTCTTATTTATGTATCGCTCTATGGAGTAATGACACTGCCACAATTTTATAATTTCAGTTACTTAAACAATTGCATGTGGTTAATGTATGTTTCATCATATGGTCGTTGGACAGAAAAAACATCCTGTGTGTTTTGGCCCTTGAATATGTTTAAAGCATTCCTATAGAGTTAACATAGGAGATTTTAAACATGCTCAAGGGCCCAAAACACATTGGAGGTTTTTCCTTCCCAACGACGATATTTAATACATGTGGCTGTTCATTCTTAAACCTGCAATCTTGGTATACTGCGGAATTTTGTAGAAACACCTGGTGCGGCGGGAAGTGTCCTGCACGTGTTCAACAGGTGTTCGGAGAACACTTGCCAAATACTTGCAGAACGTGTTCAATTGTGACAGATTTTGAACGCCTGCACTGTTAAAAATGTTCTTAAAAAACGTCCTGTCAGTCGGGACTCGAAACGTGCAAATAACTGTAAAACGTCGTTTTAACTGTTGTAAGACCAAATAACTGTAAAAAAACCGTCGTTTTAACTGTTGTGAGTTCCGGCTGCTAGTTAAAACGCCGCTTTTAAATGAACATTTTTACCAATGTGCAGAACATGTTCTGGATGTGTTCTGTAGATGTGCAGAACACATACAGAACACCTAGAACGAACATGTTCTGCAGTTGCTCAAAATCTGTTCGAATTGAACGTGTTCTGCAAAATTAATTCTGCATAGATTAAAATACAGAACTGCCCAAAATAACTATACAATCAAAGATTAGTTTTGGGCCAAAAACCTAATTCTTTTTCAGGAATGTTCTAGCTTTTATGAGATTTTTAGTTAGTGTAATTCGGGGGGTCTGGTTCAAGAGCTATGGGCAATTATCTGACAATTTGAAAAAACAGTTGGGCCAGTTTCGCCTATCCTGATATCAACACAGTTGCCATTGAAAATCAACTTCAAGACATTCTTTAGTTTTAAAATTAAAATAGAAAATAGGTATAAAGTGCTGCTCCTTGTGATACAACATAATTTATAAGTTTATAATGTCAGATTTGCCAATAAAAATACATGTAGCATTGGAAAATTGAATTCCAAATAGTCTTGTGGTCTCGGCCTTAGTGCGGGTTTCAGCAGAAGGTAGAACGCACTTGTTGAAAGTAAACTCGGGCCTTTGAACACCAACCATCCTTTCCTTTATTGTTCTTTGTTCAACACTGGTTTCTTCATTATGTTCCTCCCTGGCATCTTGGAGGAAGTGGGGAATGGAGGAGGGGGAAATTGGCCCTCCTCATTAGAGCATTGTCCTTACATTTGTCCCCTACAGAGACTGGTGGCTGTAACTTTAGTTTTAGTTTCAGCAGTAAATTTCCCTCAAATTTACATGAATTTCATGATTATTGTCCCCGTGAGAGTGAGTCCCACTAATTCCCCCACCACACAATTTCTTGTGCTTTAACTGTTTGAAAAATAATATATTGATAAGTTCAATGCATGATAATACATTCACTCTGATCTCTACAATATTCTTTTGTTTGAAAACAGTTTAATCCCACAAACAAAATCACTGAAAAAATATTTGGTGTCATATTGACACTAAAACAAGTGTCAAAAATGGCTCCTCAGTTGGCCACCTAAAGGTGTCAAATTGACACCACTATGGGTGTAAAACATGACACCTTTGGGTGTCATATTCATTTTGACACCTAGGGTGGCTACCTGAGGTGGCTACCTGGCTACATTACACCCCAAATGAGGTGTAAAATTTACACTCGCAAGTGTCATATTGAGATATATTTACACCCTAATTGGGGTGTATGTTGGTAAAAGGGGACAATTGGTATTTGTCACCTCTAGCAAAGTTTTGAGCTTTTTATGCTAATGCCCCAAGTTCCATCAAATTGAAAATTAGCATTATTTGCGTGGACATTGTATAATTCAAATAATCATTAAATTCACCAATTCTATCAAAACTGCAGCAAAAAACATGCAGTGGATCTGCAGTCACATTGGAGCTACATGTATTTGGTTGTTTGTGAAATAACGTCTTGTAAAGTATGCTGAAACATCCATGCATGGTGACAACTATCCTATTTGTCCCTTTCAGTTTGGTAAGAAACAACTCTGAAAAGAAAGAAGATAGACAGGAATTCTGTTATCAAATTTATTTTTGCCATTCTATGGCAAACACAATTGCATGAAACAAGCATACATAAAATATTGCCTAATCCATACTGGATGCCAAATTGGTGGAAATACATTTGATAATCATAATCTTGCACTTAGACATAATTTCTCATGCGACAAATGCATCAGTACAATATTAAAATACTCATCACCTGCCACATTTGTACTGTGCTGATGGCATGCTCAATCATGCAATGCTGCACGCATGCTTCACACAACAAGCTAACAGAAAGCTAGTTTCTGACTATAAAATTGTAATTTATTTCATCAGTTAGTCGGTACAGTATTCAACAACTTGAACACGACTTACATTTATGGTATTTTCACCATAATTATAAAAAATCTGTAAACCGCCAATGGCGGTATGGACGGATTGCTTTTTCTCCCTAAGGTATGTGCAGCTCTGGGGCGTTGAATAATATGGGTGTACATTGTGTATATATAGTCTTGACACAAGAAGGTGGAGACAAAAAAGTCCATAAGCCAGACTGCCTGCATGGAAGGCACTTGAAGCTAAGTGGACTGTTGGACCCAGACCTCAACAAAACTTTATAT